>OY720028.1:1061565-1190269 GCA_963082485.1 Eudonia mercurella | reverse complement strand
GAATCATACAAAAAGAGTACCTATTTTATTTACTAAAATACAGTTGGTACAGAGATGATAATATTATGAAACTGAAGTTCTTCAGTATTTAGACACATGGCATACAAACTTATAAACTCAAATGTTATAAAACTGACAAATTTATTAATAATTAAAAACGGCATAAATAGTTATCTCCAAGATTTTATAAGCACCACCAAAGTTCCCCATAACGTTCCCCTTATCACCGTCCCACAAACGTCTGGGTGCCTCAATAACAATACCCATTCTAAAGTAAACAGCTGAGATAGCCCTTCCCCTCTCCTAATAAAATATATCTCCGACGTTGTGGCGCCGCCTCTGTCACAAACATAGTAAACTCTGTATCAATACCTTTTACAGTTATGCTAGCCTGGTACATTTAGTTGTGAAATAGTGTTGTTATGTGTTTCCCTAGTAGTTTGTGTTAGTTCAATGAATTTTATTATTTTGGAACCGTGTCTTGTTACTAGTTTAAATTGCTGTAGTTGGTATTTACCAACTTCATTCATTCATTTGAATAGTTATTTAATTATTCAAAAAGGAGGAAACTTTCTTAACAAAGGGACTAATTTAAAAAAATCTTTTGATCTAATAATATTATCTAAATCCTATGCACATAGGATGATGGAGATATACGCTAACATTATTTAAAAAAGACATATAGAGAACCAACATTTTTTGATGTCAGTTTTTGAATAGTTCTAGACTATGTTTAAGACATTTCAGCAGAAAAATAATCAAACTTACAATGGCGTTTGATATCAGTTTGGTATTTGTGAGTCGTTCCTATCTGAATATCACGATGTCAAAACTTATTGACTTATGACTGGTCGATAAGTCTCTCACGAAGTCACGATGCATACGACAATGCGACGCCAGCTTTATTGAATCGAACAATACATCGAGGGATTGTATGCGCTGCCATATCTCCTTCACAACGCTGCTCGCCTAGTAGTTTTAGTTCAAAATAGAGGTGGTTGTTTCTCCTTTATTTTATAGAACTATTTTACTATCATTTTGTAAACTACGAGTCGAAAAGGTTCATCTAACGCCGATACTGGTCCGAAAATTCTCTCTCTCTAGAAAATTAATTAAATCTCTTTAAACAAAGCAGTTTTAATCGTGCCTGCATGCCTGTGTTGCATATCTAAATAAGACAAGTAATAATTTCCAAGAGTATTTAACAGTTTAACAACTGTTTTTTTTCAATAATGGTTACTCATCACATTCCTAGACTTCTTGGCGGGAAAGTGAAGTGGCATGTCGGCGGTTTTGTATTATTATCAAAAATATGTGTTATGTAGAACATTAATTATAAATAATAGTGGAACACCAGAGCGTGCATGAGTGTTGGCAAATGAAACAAAACAGTGCAACGTCACTTATCAAATTATCTCAAGAAGTTCGCGTGAGGTCTTAGTAAAGCCTCACATCTTTACTGAGATACTCAAGGGGTTGGGGGTATATCATTTCTCACTTCTCATTTCTATTATCATTCATCAACATCATATTATTTATATTAACAAAAGAAATATTTATATTAATTTGTAAGTACGCTGGCTAAATGTGCTAATCGAACGAAGCCACCAACTAAGGAAAAAATCACAATCCTTGTTTGTCAAAAAGATAGTTTTCAATTACTTTCAATGAATTCGCCCCACGCCATTCCCACATTTTGGCAAAAGCCCCAATTTCGAACGGTTACATAACATCAGCATTCTTGGGGGAGTCCTATCGCGGCGGTGCATCCCGCCCAATTAAGTGGACATCTCCGTATCCCGAGTCCCGGCCCAGTAGTGCGACAACCTCGACGGGTAGCAGATGTGCTCCTCGCGCCTTCTGCCCGCCTAGTACATCTCAGTGTTTGTGATAAGAGTGCATTGCCATTTCCCGTGAGTGAACTAAGTTCTAATATCTATTGCAAATATTTACGTAGACGCCAAAAGCACAACATTGAGAAAAAATAATTAACTATACAAAATTTCATGTTTTTTTTCGCAAAACCTAATAATTCGTATAGATATAAGTTTGTACTTGCCGTAACCCCTGAGTTGGCTACAGACCGATCTTATAAATAAACTTCTGTTGTTAACAAAGGAAGTACTGTACCCAACAGTGGAACGATAATAGAATAATGCGTGTCCAACAACAATAAGTACAATTTTTTATTTAAAAGTTCATCGATACCTTTTTATTAACAAGAATTTTAATAAAACGTTAACTGAATACCATAAAATTAAGTTCATATTTCAGCATTTACAGCTGCCATACCTGGTTACCTTGCTTTTACTTACCTATCCGTCTATGTATATAGCTATTTTCAGTGACAGAATAAGCAATTAGACGAGAAATGAATACAGATCATTTGCTATTTATCAGGCATCTAAAATCTCTCTTTCTAAAATCGAAGCTTCGATAAGTGTACCAATCAAAAGTTTTTTTCTTTTTTGTTACCTCATTTCCATGGCGAGTAGAGATAACATTCGTTTGCTCATTCTTCGCAACGTAAACTTACTAAATTGGCAGTTAAGAGGAAAATGAGTTTTCTTACGCCATTTTTCTTTGTTACAGGCTTCTTTAGGATTGTTATTTATACCTGCTTATGGTTGCTATCGGTAATAACGGTCACGCTGGAAATTTAATGCACACTGGGATTTTATTACATTTGCGTTTATTGCGTTAAGTTATTTTTCGGATAGAAGTTGCATATTAAAATAAAATATATATATTAAAATAAAATAAAATATTATTATGCTGGTCTTTAGAACGTAGGTAACGGATAGGGACGGTTACAAAGTTTTGAATTTCATCATAAACAAAAATTATATATATATAAAATTATGAGGAAAAAAATTATAATAAATCGACTAGGTAATCATTTTCAACATATTCAACAGGCTAGAGGTCTTAGCTCAGTTGCTGCTTTTCAGTGTCCGCCCGGTACTCTATAGGCTTGATGGCCAATCAACCCTTGAACTTATTTAAAGGTTAGCCTCGATTCATAGGAGTGGTCCTTTATCTGATCTAAGTGGAGCCTGTGGAAGATTCTCAGTGCACTTCGATCTATTGGGATCCTTTACGCCACCCTATACTTTACCTCGTTTTTATCCCTTAAAACGGCTGCCATGAGCATGGCGATATCTTTAAGGGTTAGCGGCCCGTAGTCTTCCGGTTCCAGATAGGCCGATCCCGAACCCCTTTTATTTTGTTACATTATCTAAGTGCGTTACATGGGAAGAGGTTTTATTTCCACATGCCCTATTGCATTGCATCTTTTGGAGCATTTGTTTTGTGGATAGTGCTTTGTCAATAACTTTCCATACCTTCTATGTTAATTCGTAATTCATTCTTCTTTTTTTTATATTTACGGGTAAGCACAGTGCCTTGATCTCACCTGATGTTAAGTGATGATAAGGCCATTTGGTGGAAGCGCACTTCACCCGGGATCCTCAACTAGTGAGGCACTGGCTATCTTATCTCTAGCTGCCGGAACACAACAATGGTACAAACATTGATGTTATGGCGACATATTTAGATTAGATGGTGGTAGCAAGCCAGGCGGACAAACAAGTCCTACCACCAACCAAACGGAGTACACAAAGATGTACCCCCCACTGGGAATCGAACCCGGGATTTCTGAGTCTGAACCGGTGGTCTTAACAACTAGACCACAGAGGCGGTTAAATTATAATACGGTTAAGTTATTTCTCGGTTTGTTTTTTAGTTTTCTATTTGTACTTTATCTTGTCATGTTCTTCGTATATAAGTCGAGAGTACCTCCTAAAGCTAGGACTACTAGTTAAGGACCACGATTAGAGTTGCGTGGCTTTAACAGCGGCCCCACAATCTTGAGATGCACTGGAGGAAACTCCGAAAGAGTTGAGTGGGTATCTCTCTCCATTTCGCCTATCGAACCTTTCTCTGTAAAAGGGGACGGACAAGTTCCACTTCCCAAATAACCCGTTGGTATGCGCAACGCATCTTCGATCTATCAAAAAAGCATATGTTTGTAAACCTGGTAAAGTTCACGAATGTACATGAATGACTTCGTACTTGTTTACCAAGACTACTTTCTCTATGTCCTACCATAACATAGGGAAGTTGCAGAAGGTAAGATTCATAGAAAGGCGCTCGCCAACACACAAATAGACAACCATTCTCGGACATGGAATTTCGCAACTACTGCGCTTAAACTGTATACAACGTGTAACAGAAAGGTGTGGTCAAAATGAAAAGAGCCAAAGTGTATCCCATCTAGAACTTATCAAGTCGACTTTTTTTATCACCATCCAAACCTTCTGAGATGACTCCAGTGATACAAACGAACAACTCTTTCTAAAAAAAAAAAATTGCTGTTGCATACATTTTGGTCGAATGAATATTGATGTTTTGTATGGAACAGCTGAGTTTTTTTTTCGAGTTAGGAAGTTGGTCCAATAATAAAAGTTGTTCGTTTGTGTCACGGGAGTCATCTCAGAAGGTTTGGATGGTGATAGAAAAGTCGATCCGAATGTTGTTATTAAGACATAATTATTAACTTTAAATTGTCATGCAATGGTTAATAATGAAATATATTTGTGAAGTGATGCGCGTCAGGCGCGCATACGCAAGCAGCAGTGGTCACAGACCTCTGTGTACCTTACTAAACCACTAGGGCTACCTGTGAATTGTTTATTTTGATGTAACGTCACAAACTCATAATAGAAATATTTAATTAAAAATGGCATAACAAATTAAAGTTAATAGTTATGTCGTAGTAACTCTGTGTACAAGATCTAGATCAGATACACTTTGGGTCTTTGACCACACCTTTCTGTTACACGTTGTATAAAGCTTACGTTCGGTGTCTCCTTATTTTGTGGTCCTAGTGTGTATCTAATTGTGTCTTATTATTTAAACTCCGTTCACCAATCCTGTACCGAATATGATGTGCCGCAGCAACTGCATGGTTTAATCGTTAAGCCAATTAACATTTCGTGCCGTCGTCCACTTGTGAGATAACTAACAGATGTCCTATTAACTGACGATGGGGAGACGTTTTTTAATAACTCAGTTTAGTCTCTTAGGCATTACACTTACTTGATTTAAGCATTTGTATAATCTATGAGCCTTTTGGCTTTTACTTGTAATTTTATAATTTTACTAGCTGACCCGGCGGACTTCCGCTTTGACAGTTTCCATCATTGAGTTAAATATATATCAATGGTTTCCATAACAACAAAACACACAAATCATTTTGTATGTGAAAATTAAATTGTCGTTTTTAGTATTTTATAATATCTATATTTTTTTTTAATATAGCCTATGTTACTCAGCGCTAATGTAGCATTCTAATGGTGAAAGAATTTTTTAAATCGTTCTATTAGTTTTTGAGTTTATTTGTTGCAAACTTACATACATACATACCTACATACATACAAAAATACAAAGGTTTCCTCTTTATAATATTAGTATAGATTTGTCTTAACTGAATCTCTGCACTCTACTTAAATACTAAAGGAATGTTAAAATTTTATATTTGAAATAGATTTAGTTATGTTTTTTAAATGATTTAAAGAGCAATTCTTCGTTTTTATGATGATACTTCTTGGTATTTTGAGGTATCTTTTGTTTTCGGATTTTTGTACCTATAACTAATCTGTTTTTAAATATAAATTCTTGCAAGCGTACACTACATAACGTCCAGTTGCTTCAAACGACGGACGTACCTAGTTCCAGTGGTTTCAGTAGGTACGTTTAACTGAAAAGGATCAACATACATTATTCGATTTTCTAACTAGATCACATCCTGCGGTTAGGAGCACTCATATCTACTTGTCAATATAACATTACCTAATGAACTCACCGTCTTATATCTCTAGGTTTCAGTAGTTTAAAAACAATAAAAGAAATCTGAAACACACCTAGCCCGACTTGGGGATTGAACTTGGCCACTGAGGCATTAATAAGATAAAATAATATAATTAAAATTTGTATTGTTTATCAAATTACCATAGTTGAAGCCTTGTCGTCAGACTCGATTTTCGTCGTATACAATGACATGGACAGAGGTACATACCTATTATTGTATGTATGTCTTGCAGTGTCTTGTATGTACGTGTATGCTGTGTCATTCCTAGTTCCTTAGTCTCTAGCGTAAAGCTTGTAAAAGTGCGTTTTTTTATATTTAACGGGTAATCACAATGCCTAGATCTCACCTGATGTTAAGTGATGATAAGGCTAATGGTGGAAGAGCACTTCACCCAGGAACCTCAACTAGTTAGCTATCTTATCTCTAGAAATAAGATAGCTAACTAGTTGTCTTCGAGTTGTGTTCTGACAGCTAGCTGTCAGAACACAACAATGCTACAAACATTGATGTTATGGCGACATATTAAGATAAGATGGTGGTAGCTAGCCAGGCGGACGAACAAGCCTTACCACCAACCAAACCGAGTACACAAAAATGTACCCCCAGCTGGGAATCGAACCCGCGACCTCTGGGTCTAAACCGGTGGTCTTAGCCACTAGATTACAGAGGCGGCTAATGCGATATGCGATATGCTTCAAAGGGTAATACCGCTGGCCCTTTGTCGCCCGCCCCTTTACGAAAAAGGGGTTTTGGAAACGCTTTCCTATTTTGGGAATTAACCCGGTACCCGTCGTACAACGGTTCAGCGGGCATTGTTACTGATCAAGAACGTTTAATCACTAGAAAAACAAAAGAAAGGTAAAATTAATAATAAAATATACTTTTACTGCACACAAGAAAACAGACATACAAATAAATTGATGCAGATATACAGCGTACAGCATTCAGAATATTTGCGGCCTTATTGCTTACACGCAATTTATTTCAGGCAATCTTTGATAAAAAATTCAAAAGAAAGAGTATAAAAATGGGTGCAAGTTTATAGTAACTATGTAAAATAATAATATCAATTAAAATGTCCGGTGAGAAATGAACTATTTAATAAAATTAAAGGTTAGCTTTCTTTCTCTTTCGATGACGTCGAATACATTTCAGCCATTTTAGCAGATACCTAAGTAGCTGTTCCATCATCACCAGCCTAATTTGATGTTTCCACTGCCGGGATACTAGCCTTCGCTATGAATGGATACCACAGAGCAGAGAACCCACGCGGGCCCAGTGCAGGATTAGTGGTTGTTAACGACTGCTAATCCAGCCAAAACCAACGGGTTTACGTGCCTTCCTAAGCACTGAGAAACTCGAGACGGTAATTTGGTCACCTATCCGGCGGGCTGGTTAGAACCACGATAGCTCAATTGGAAGAGCACCTGACCCGGAATGTCAGAAGGGTGCAGGTTCAAATCCTGCTCTTGGAGGTTTTTTCAACATTTGTGTTTTTGTAATTTGTTTGCAACAAAATTTGCGTTAAAAATTATTTAAACATTTATAAAAACCTTGCTTACTTCTTAACGCATCTTTAATGTTTGTAAAAATATTATGATCGGATGTTAATGACGGTAGTTGTTGACATTGAGTGGGCGCCTTTGACTTTCATCTCATTATTAATTATCATTGATAATTATCCTTTCGAGCCCTGCCTACGTTTCATTAACGTTAATTTGCGTCTATGCGCGGCGTTAGTGTCGGTATCGATCTGTCTGAAGCTATAAATACTCTGCACAGGAGCCATCCTCTCACCGTGTCGGAGAGAGAGCCTGTCACATCTCTATTATATTTTTATAGCGACGATATAGTGTAATTGACGGGCGGAAGAGCGTCGTTGGAGGGGTCCATTAGAGCTAGTTGGCTTAACAGTGCTGACAAAACACACGCCGGCTGTGGCACACAAATGATTGATTATGTTATCGTTGACTATAAAATATATATAATGTATTTAAAACATGTATGTAAAGCCGCTGGTCCCGGCTGTATTAGCAGTCGTTAACAACCACCATCTGCCCTGGGCCCGCGTGGTGGTTTATGGCCCGTTCTCCCATATCCATCCATAGGGAAAACTCGTGCCCCAGCAGTGGGGATATAAAATTAACTGAAGATGATATAAAACATCAAGTAATTGTGAATTTTTTTTTTGCATATTGTAAGAGATAAATAAAGGAAGAAAAACATTTATTGATAATTTAAAGGGGAAGTTACAATGGTTGCTGCACCTTAACTTACCTACCTACGAATTCAAACCAGGGATTTGAATACTATTAAAAATTTGGTAATGTTACCTCTATCATATGAAGATTGAGGTAATAGCAAAAGTAACGGAAGAGCACCTGGCCCGGAATGTCAGAAGGGTGCAGGTTCAAATCCTGCTCGTGGAAATTTTTTCACAACATTTGTGTTTTGTGTTTTTGTAATTTGTTCGCAACAAAATTTGCGTTAAAAATTATTTGAAAATTTTAAAAGTAACGTCGTTATCAATTTTTGCCTTTTACATTTTTACCTGGATGGCATTTTTACCGGTATATTATCTAACCGCTCTAACTTTAAGTTACGTTATCTAAAAAAGTCTAACCTTTTACCTAACTGTAACATTATCAGAAAGGTATCGTTACTTACAAAAACAATACAATACAACATAACGTTAAACAAGATAACGTTATCTGCATCACTGTTGGGGCACGAGCCTTCCCTATGGATGAATAGGAAGAACGGGCCATAAACCACCACGCGGGCCCAGTGCGGATTGGTGGTTGTTAACGACTGCTAATGCAGCCGGGGCCAACGGCTTTACGTGCCTTCCGAAGCACGGAGGTTCCGAGATGATAAACTTTTAGTCACCCATCCGATGACCGGCCTTTGCGAAAGTTGCTTCACCTCAGCACTCGCAGACCGGGCGCGTTAACCACTGCGCCATCGAGCTCCCCAACGTTATCTGCATTACCGTAACCAATTTCTTCTTGTTCTTCTTAATCGTGCACTCTTGGCAGAGTGGTCGTGGCTGTCGATAGACATGCATACCGCAACCAATTTAACTTTATAGAAATAACGATACTTAACGATAAGTACTTAAAGTAGGAATTTGGCAACGGTATCAAGCCGTGATACAAACCAACAACGTAGGCAGTAGGCGCACGTAAAAGTTCGTTACATTTTTTGTCGTCAGATCGCAAAGTGCCGACAAACTGTACTACAGTTTGGCAGAATTTAAGGTCAACTATTTTTGTAAAATTTCTAACAAATAAATTTAAAAAAAAATATCGTTAGCGGTGCTCGTAGCATTTTTTTGTTCATTAAGTATACATGTATTTTGAACATATATAAGTGACAGAAATTATTAAAAACGTATTATTATTCTCCATCTCTAAGTTGCCTGGAAGATATCGCTTTTAGTAATAAGGCCGGCCTTTGTACGACATTAATTTTTATTTTTTTATGTGTACAATCAAGTATTTTATTCTATTAAAAATTAGCATTTAAATCGTAACAAACAAAGCCAGTTTCTGCAACTGCCTGGCATAACGACTAAATCTCAATACAACAGACACAGTATATTCTCCATTTTTCATCTTTTGACAGCCCTAACCATCTCGGTCATAGTATAAACAGATAATGTAACTTAAAAAGAAAACAACTTCAATAACTTAACACTTGAAGTGTCGACAATCGCGTGTCGGCCAGCTTTCATTGGTGGAACGAGGTCATCGGCACTGATAAAGCGCCAATCGGCGCATCCTGCCCGCAATTGATGCGCAGACGCATGCGAAACGACGCAAGCATGTTCAATTTGCCTATGACCCTTTGGTGATCATGAATCTTCTCTCTGTGACAAAGAGTAGCTAACAAGGAAATTATCCTGTAATACTGTCCGAAAGAATTTACGGGTCTAACATATGGATTACGTCAAAAAGCCGTGTGTGACTATTTTTTTTCGACCAAAAGCGATGACTGTCACTGCAGATAGGTACGACAGTGACGCAGCTGACAGTGACGTAACTGAAAAGTTTGTAAAGCACAAACGGTTTTCAATTTTAATTTGCTTTAAACGGTTTTTAATAATTCAAAGGATTTTTATGCGTTGGCCAATGACTTCGCTACGCTTCTCCTAATTTTAAGTTTTAGCAATCCAGATGCGATGGCAGCTAATAAATCAGGATTGTGCCGCACTGTGACCGGCTTCATATTGTCGAAAGTGTTTCTTAACGTTTGAAAGTTTTTGAACATTCGTATTTCTAATAACAATCATCATTCACTGCTGGACATAGGCCTCTCCAAGCAACTAATACTAATAACAATAGTAGTTATTAAATCGATAGTAAAGCTTCAGTTCCGAATGAATAGTGTAAATAAATTTAAGCCATCCAAGTAAAAAAAATCACATTGGTATTTATTACGTACAACACTATCAAAGTCAACAGTAATCCATTATATAATTACTCAACGAAACAGATGAAATTCTATACCAATCCGAAACCACTCCGTTATGACATTCATACGACAATCAATGCCATTGAAATCATATCGCTTCTATTAGTTCAGTCGACTCCCCCACATGCAGTTAATGGACAGATATACAGATGGGATAAAGGGTCAAATAACTCCCACAGCAGCAAGTGGGGTGGGGGCCCGGCTAATTGTCATCGTGGGACTATTTCATAACTGGCCGACGGAATTGGAGTCATCATTTCGTCACAGTTAGGACGTCCGTTTTAATTTCATTTGGAGATAGTGATGTATCGTAGTCTTAGAACTGTGCCTTGGCATCTACATATAGCATAAAACTGTCCCGTTAAATTCTCAAAATTACACTAAACTGCAACGAGAGAGATTACTGTAACGTAAATTTTTATTTTTACAGATTACATGAAACAAAACAGCAATAGCAACATTAAGACATCAAAAAAACTCAATAAATACTATTAGAAGAAAACTTAAATAATATTAAACACTATAATATAATTTGAATGTAGTGCTAACGAACTTAAAACAAATGAAGATGCTCAAAAGGCGATAGACCACTCGTGAAAATGGATGGGCAGTGTTAGTGAAGATGATGATCTCCCAGCGCGTGCGGGCGAGGAGTTGGGAATGGCTCCTGGTGACGCTGGTACTGGCGGTGATGGTGGTGGAAGTGGCAGCGCTGAGCGGGCCCAACGTCTGCATGGTCAAGCAAAAGTGAGTAGAAGCAACTTGCATGGCATAAACTGTCGTTTCAGTTCTGTGATGTAACATAATAAGCAAACACCATGGGCATACGCTACTTTAATATATTATTGTTGAAAATAATATCAAATTACAGTCATTCCTTCGTTGAACAGTTAAACTAAACGATATTGTCAGAAATCGATTCACTGGCCGATTTTTAACAAACTACTTTCCGGGCGCGCTAGTACTCGGCCGACGAGTTTTTCACTGTCAAAAAAAAAGTTGTGCATTTATTATGTAACATTATTATTATTCTGACATGATCCCCTATTATCTATTTTACTTAAACTTAAAAGTCACACTCTTGTCAGTATAGCATTATTAATTCATCTTTATCCTAAGCTAATTCCACGACACACGACTCTTTAATTTGTTCCATATAAGCTCTTCTTTGTTTTCCTCTTCCTCTTTTCCTTTCAATGTTGTTTTATTACCTACAACTTTATGTAATGTATCTGATAAAATTTCAGGTACAACATAACCAAGCGCATCAAGTACCGCGCGCCGATGTCGGTGCGGACCTACGAGTGGTGCTTCAGCATGCCCCCCCGCTGCTCGCGCTGGAACACCGAGATGAGGGACCTCACCAGGCTCGAGGTGAGCCCAAACTCAGTCACTATCATAGCGATGCGCATCCGGTATCTGTGCCGATGCCAGTGCAGACTTACGAGTGGTTCTTTAACATGCTCCCCGCTGCTCGCGCTGGTAAACCAAGATACGGGACCTCACCAGGCTCGAGGTGAGCTGGCGCTTAGACGCTGTCATAGCGATGCGCATCAAGTACCGCGCGCCGATGTCGGTGCGGACCTGCGAGTGGTGCTTCAGTATGCCCCCCCGCTGCTCGCGCTGGAACACCAAGATGAGGGACCTCACCAGGCTCGAGGTGAGCTGGCGCTTAGACGCTGTCATAGCGATGCGCATCAAGTACCGCGCGCCGATGTCGGTGCGGACCTACAAGTGGTATTTCAGCATGCCCATGCCCATCTCGGTATCCCCCCTCTGCTCGCGCTGTAACACCGAGATAAAAAGGTTCGAGGTGAGCTGGCACTTTTAAACGATCGTTGCGGATACCACTCCAGATTTGGGTTATTCCCGCATATTTTGCATCAAGTAGCTGCACCCATATCGGTGAGATATCAGACATCTGCGCAGACATCAAGGTGAGGGACTGCAATCTGTACAAAAATAACTACAAAAACAGAAGTGCGCTTACACCCAGAATTCTCAGTTGCTGAAGAAGGGTATAACTATCAGAATACAAGCTACCGACATTGTTGTTATGACGACAGACTGATGATAATGACAATATAATATGTGAACTGTAACTGTTTGTTGCCCTACTGGTGTTTTTGCCGTTTGACCATAACGTTTTCTCAGAAATATCTCTGCCTCTGTCTTCTCATAGATCCAGCATAATTAACTTGCTCTGTCTATCTTATTTTTTGCTACGAATCTCAATCCTGTGTATCCTGCGTAATCATTAATATACCTGTTTAACAAAGGCATTTGATTGTTGCTTATCTGCTAATGCTGCTATACAGTTATCCAGTGACTACCACGAAACCACATAGGTGGTTGTTGCATTAATTACAAGTTTCCGTGGCAACTATTATTATAGTAATTCTTGTCAAACAGATTCTTATGAGCGGTGGCCTTAGACGTTGCATCTGGGGTTATCCTTGAGCAAAACTAGATCATGCGAACAGTGGTTGCTCGCCTCTCTCGATAATGATTGTACATTCTTGTTTAATAATTATACTGTAATTAAGAAAATGATTCAGTTGATTGTGAAAACAATGTGATAAGTGATACCAAATCAAGTCAAGAAAGAATTATATTCAATGTAAGGCGACATTCAAATCTGAAATATAATTTCCTTTTCGTCTACGAAAAAGATTATGACAATAGTGCTTTAGAAGCCAATAAGTTTAATAAACTAGTTCTTCATTACTATTTCTAGTTTCTACTCAAATATATTTAAAATGTACCAACCTAAAATACTAAATTTACATTATCGTCAGAATGTTTTATTTTCTTGTATTGACAAAATTTTGCATATCATATAAGATATTTCTTTCTATTCCAGACTGAGGAGCGCACTGCAGAGGTGGCAGTGTGCTGTCCAGGATACAAGATGAAGGATGTGTCATGCGTCCCGATATGCCCCAACGGAAAGACTGGCCCCGGCTGCTCAGAAGGTAACACCCTCAATTCATGATATTTAATGTAAACTAACAGAACTTTAGTGAGGCGTTTGATCTATTAAACTATCTAATCAGCCTACATCTACTGCTGAGTAGAAAGCCTCCACTTTTTATGCAATTCTTCCCTGTCCTGTGCCAGCCTGATCCATCACCTTCGGATAAGTCTGACTACACCGTTAGAGGATAGTTGTAATAAGTGTGTGGCCGTATATAAAAAAATCATATCATACCTATGGCTTAAAACTTACGACTTTTTAAAAACTATTACCTATACAATGTCCTATCATAAAAGGATTCAGGAAGGAGAAGGGTGCAGGTTTAAATCCTGCTCGTGGAAATTTTTTCAACATTTGTGTTTTTATAAAAGGATTGTTTGATCAAATTTATAGCATATACCTAGTAAAATTTATAAGCTTTTTAAAAAGATTGAATTCTTTATACATGTTAAATAAAATTAAAAAATGTTACTATTTTGGACCTAAAGTTTTTGATTCAAGAATCCCGATAGACAGTATCTTTACCCACAAATAGTTTTGTTTTGCATTGTTATGTTTGGTTTGATCCTGTGAAACTGCAAGGCATACAAACATAAGAACTGAAGCATCAGGGTTGGCAGCGCACACATGATACCATATTGGTTTCGGATGCATCCATGAATCCTATGAATTCTTTCCGTTAGGCGAACCGTATGCTTTTGCCGTTTTCCAGTTCAGGATAGCACTATGGAACATTACTTTAAGGTTTGTTTGTTTTCAATATGCTTCATGAAAAACTGTGCTTTTCAGACTGCAAGCCTCACAGATGGGGTCCGAACTGTGTCCACGAATGCAGGAACTGCACCCTCGGGGAGTGCTCCGCAATCACGGGAGAATGCATCTGCCAGGCGGGATGGCAAGGTGAGAGGTGCGTCACCACATATTGTTACAGACTATTGTCAAGTAGATATAGGTCTATATATAAAAGATATAGATAACTTTAAAAAGGCATGAAGTTAAAAACATTATGTATCATATCTGTAAGTTAACCGCCTCTGTGGTCTATTGGTTAAGACCACCAATTCAGACCCAGAAGTCCCGAGTTTGATTCCCAGCGAGGGGTAAATGTTTGTGTCCTCGGTTTGGTTGGTAATAGGGCTTGTTTGTCCGCCTGGCTAGCTACCACCATATTTCTAAATATGTCGCCGTAACATCAATGTTTGTAGCATTGTTGTGTTCCGGCAGCTAGAGATAAGATAGCCACTGCCTCAGTAGTTAAGGATCTCGGGTGAAATGCGCTTCCACCATTGGCCTTATCATCACTTAAATCAAGTGGGAGGAAGGAACTGTGCTTACCCGTAAGATATATAAAAAAGTGTCTATATGTACGTTTTCTTTTTTGTTGCAGTTGTGAAATATTAATTACTACCACCACAACGTCAACAACACCAGTGGAAGATATACTAACTACTTCAATTGCTACTAAAACCACTATGCCTTCTAGCACAGAATTTATGCTTATAACAACTCCTAAAAGCATTGCAGTTGAAACTACTAGTAGAACAATTAGAACTACTGTGTCTACAAGCACGACACCTCTTACGACACCAAAAGTTGAGACTACTACACAGTTGACTACTTCAACTAGAAAACAAGACGACAATTCTTTAACAGCGTCAACCAAATCGACCATCAGGTTGACTAGCTCTGATAAAGATGTGAAGAGCCTTGTTGAAATACAACCCGATATCATTAACAACAAGGCTGTCCGTTTGAACAATGACGATAGAATTGTCATACGAAATAAAACAGCCAGGCCGGTGGAGGCTCCAAAAAGTACTTATTTGCCAGAATTTAACACCTCTAAGTCTGAAACTACCCGCTCTTTATTGAGCCCCACTATTAAGCAAGAACTAGATACAACTATAAAAATAACAGCAACAGATACACCAACAACAAAAATAATGATCGAAACTACCAAGCCAACGACACCAAAATACGAATATACTAGAAAACCAGATACTACAGTAAAAACATTTCCCACAACTTTGAAGTTTAAACCAAAGGAAATATGGATAAGACCGGCGCAGAAAGGTGAACTTACAACTATAGAAACTAAAACAAAAGTTAACCATGACTTACCACATGTAAAATTTAAAAATGCTGCTAAGATAGAAACTATTCCCAACACAACTCCAAAGACTATAATCGTATCTATAATACCAACATCAGTTTCGTATGCAACGTTCAAGAAGATAGCTTTGACTACTGCTTCATATAGCCAGAAGAATAGTACTGTCCACAAAGCGAACAACAAAGCTGCAGAAGGTTTTACAAAATCTATGTCTGTACAAACTTCTACTACAACACCCTTCATACCTAGCAATGCAACTATTAATAGTTTTATATTCACTCAAACTCCATCCATAACGAATGAATCTGTGTCCACGCCACA
Source organism: Eudonia mercurella (assembly GCA_963082485.1). Classification (NCBI taxonomy): domain Eukaryota; kingdom Metazoa; phylum Arthropoda; class Insecta; order Lepidoptera; family Crambidae; genus Eudonia; species Eudonia mercurella. Next base: position 1,174,510 of record OY720028.1, on the reverse strand, counting down.
CACTACATTAGCAACTACAAGAAGAACATTTACAACCAAATACTCGTCTGTAAATAAAACGTCTAACAGCATGTCCCGCACGTCGAATGTCGTTTTACCAAAGTTGACTACTTCTAACTCTCTAACTGCAGCTACTGTTTCTTTGACTAACATAACTTCGTATTCACATAGACGTAATGTAGTTACAGAGAAAGTGTCAATAACATCAATTAGCACCACTGCCAATATAGAAACGAGCTCTTTATATACTACCGAACGTACTGTCAAAAATGTAGAAGTTACTAAAAAGAACACCACAAAGATTAAGACAGACAAGGCATTTGAAACTAAATTAACGAACCTACTTACAAATAAGAATGCGACTAACACTAAAACATCTGAAACTAATACAGTAACAACTGATAAACCAGCGGAAGATGAAGAGAAATTTCATATTTTGACAGAGCCGGAGCATATTACAGCTGTCATGAGCGAGAAAGAAACAGAGAGGTCATCGGTAGATCTAATATCAGTGATAAGCATAGCAGGTGGAGTCATGATGGCAGTCATCACGGTAGCTGTGATAATAGTAATGATGGAGCGATGCAAACGACCAAGATATGATAATGTCAGGAAAATCAATGACATCAGGATGCAAGTGATGATCGATAACAATGAGGAGCCGCCTCCGTATGTGAGGAGCATTTTCCACACACCGTTGCCAGGTAAAATACTAAATAAATAATCTTCAGCGCTATTCACTAGGAGCTATTTAGTTGTTCAAGAAGAGCTAAACTGCAGTTTGATCTAAAAGCAGAGCCGGGTTAAGCCATGTAATCCTATTTGACCTAGGCACTCATATTTCGGGGCCTCTTGCTTCTAGACTTGGTAAAATAAAATATTTTTTCTCTGACCGAGGGACCCATAAGCGTCGCGGGGCCCACAGGCACGTCCCCTTTTTTTTTATGTGCCTTTAGGTTAGTCCGATATAACGATTGACAGAAATGGTGACATATCGCTGAGCTGGAATTTTAATAACTGACAATGATTCCCAAAAACTAGGAAAATATAATATTGCCATTTCTGTCTAACCTTCTACGTTGAATTGCAGTTTAGCTCTCCTTGTTATACAAAATAGCTCCTAGTTACTTGTTCATATAGCTTTCAATAGAACCGTGCCGTCCTACCAAAGCAAAATAGGTCACATATACTTACGTACATTATAATACAATATTTGGAACCATGCAATATCGGCCCATTAGCTCAGTTGGTTAGAGCGTCGTGCTAATAACGCGAAGGTCGCGGGTTCGATCCCCTCATGGGCCAACTAAACTTTTGTCAAATTCTTTTTTATGTATATGTTTTTTTTTCTTTTTGCAGATCCTCCTTCAGAAAAATGTCATTATCAACCAATATCAACACTAGATCGTAATTTAAAACAATTTATGAGACCTGTTGTTGTACAAACAATTTCACCTATAATGTTGGAAAACTTTAGAGGTAAATATGCGAAGGAACTTTAAAAAATAAAACCTATAGTTACATAATAACATTTTTTAAGTTATTAATTTATGTTTTTTTCCAGGTATTCTGGAATGCCATTACGATCATTTGCCACGCAGAAGCCATGATTCCGTAAAAATGCAATTGCGCTGCTCAGTACCGCCATCTGTTGAGCAAGTCGAGCAACATCATGTACAGAGAGCGTCGCTCACAGACTCTGCTATAGACGCATTGAAATGTGAAGCTAAAATGGATGTTATCGACTCAACTACTTTAGAGCCGTTGTATGCAGAAATACCATGTTGGAGACCGCCTTCGGAGCATGCTGTGGAAATCATTAATAATTTAAACGGCGAAGCTGTGACGGAGTTATGACCAAGAAAGCGCTAATAACATGATAAGTTCAGACATGATTAATAGATGGCGCTGTTTGAATATTAATACTGAATTTGTTTGTACTAGTTACTAGTAATGTAGAAGCGGAGAAAGTCTTGATTGTAACTGTTTTGCCAAAGACTATAGTTTAAGGGTGAGTGTGTTTGAGTGAATATTTAATTGGTAAGAAATGGAATAAGAGATGAATAATAAAAATAAATATAACAATTGGCGTCTTCTTTTAAATAAGCATTTACTTATTTATAAAATAAAATAAAGAATAAAAGAGGTTTTATTGCCCAATATCAGTAAATACATGTATCGAGAATAGAAAATAGCCCCAGAAAGCAAAGGAATACCAATAATATATTATTATTTTTACCTACTCGTTTTGGGTATGACTTGTTCGTTCCCAAGTTGTTTGTTCACAAACAATATTGTTCGAATAATAATAGTTTTAAATATTTATTACAGTCAAGTATTTGTATACTTTAAACACACTTGTAAACGCTGACATAAAACAATAACTTTTTTACCTACCTTGACAGACATAGCAATGTAAAGAAAGGTAGATAACACATATTGCTATAAATTATCTACATATCTTAGGTTAACAGCAAGTTATTGGGTAGGTACTTACTAGTCTACGTTTGCAAGGGAAGCTGAATTATTTTCGCCTCAATGACGTTTTGACATAGCTATAACTTTTTAAATGTGCATAATAATATGTTAGTAGCAAGCCGATTGCGATTTACGACTTGAATGTCTTCTCATACGTACAATTTTTTTTTCATTAAGAGTTTAACTAACTAAATTGGCCTGGTATGTCCTAAACCTTTAACCGCCTCTGTGGTCTAGTGGCTAAGACCACCGGTTTAGATCCAGAGGTCCCGGGTTCGATTCCCAGCGGGGGGTACAAGTTTGTGTACTCGGTTTGGTTGGTGGTAGGGCTTGTTTATCCGCCTGGCTAGTTACCACCAACTTATATAAATATGTCGCCATAACATCAATGTTTGTAGCAATGTTGTGTTCCGGCAGAGCTAGAGATAAGATAGCCAGTGCCTCACTTAGTTGAGGATCCGGGGTGAAGTGCGCTTCCATCATTGGCCTTATCATCACTTAACATCAGGTGAGATCAAGGCACTGTGCTTACCCGTTAATATATTTAAAAAAAATATAATAATAAACATATCCCATGTATAGGAGGGAAGGCTTGTGCTTCAGCAGTAGGGGGCATAAATTAAGCATATGATAAAAAAAAACTTAGTTAAACGAACTTCTATCAAGCATTCTTAAATCAGAACCAACAAATTGTTATTAAATAACAAAAGACTTCAATTACTGCTAAAACATTGTCAGTTACTACCTATTCAGAACATTATAATTTTGTTGACAAGTGCAAAGGTAGTTTATGGCACGTTCCCTGTCACCCCTGTGCTGTTTCTACCCATAGAAGGGTAGGCTCGTAACCCAGCAGTGGGGACATAATTTAGGATGGTGTTGATGATGAAACAACTGAATGCAGACGAAGATAAAGAAGGCTCGTACCCCAGCAGTGGGGACATAATTTAGGATGGTGTTGATGATGAAACAACTGAATGCAGACGAAGATAAATAAGGCTCGTACCCCAGCAGTGGGGGCATAATTTAGGATGGTGTTGATGACGAAACAACTGAATGCAGACGAAAATAAATGAACTCCCACCAAAAACATATTTAAGTAAGTTGTTATCATAAATAAAAGTCTTCCTTTAATGCTTAAAGATTTGATCGAGAATTATTACTGAGAAATTATAATTTTGTTGACAAGTGCAAATTGTGTGCAGATAACTCGATAAGCGGAGGTCAAAGTGTGGGCGTTGTGTAGCTAGTTGGTTAGTTGTTTTATTATCAGTTATTGCAGTTACGAAACATCCCATTGAAAAAACCGGCCAAGCTCGACCGGACTTGTACAGTTAGAAGTATCATCCATAAATGAAACGAAATGAAATATATTTAAAACAGGCATAGTCATAGTCATAGTTATAGTGATAGTGATAGTCATAGTCAGTTACAGTCATAGTGATAGTCATAGTCATGAGTCTTTATTGCATTTAATTCAAAATCATTTATTCAGTTTAGGCTAGCTCTTAGTAGCTCTTATGAGTCACTATGTCATCGGTTCGTAAGTCTACTCTGGGCGGGAGATCTTGTACTGAGAAGAACCGGCAAGAAACTCGGCAAGTGTCCAGCTCTTTTCTCCCTTACAGCGTCAAAGATATTGGAAAATGCCTTATCATAGCAGAACAGTTTCCATTACAATAAACACAAAAAATATAGAAGACAACCACAACATGTAAAAAAATAAAAAATAAAACACAAAATAAAAAATATACGTTAACAAATTTAACAGCGAACAGCTTGTGTAGGGCATCATGTGGAGACGAAACGGAGTCAATGTAGAACCTACTGTGTCAATGCGACCCTCTGGCTAGGAAAACAATGGGACTCCTGGGATCGGATTATCCGAAACCGGAAGCCTTCAGGCTCTTCGCTCTTAAAGATATTGCCAAACTTATGGCATCTTCTGAGGAAGAAGAAAGTGAAAGGATGGGTTTGCACCAAAGATCCTAGAAGAAAGAAGACTAGGAGAGGGAAACCTCAGCCGGCCCCACTAAGAGGATACACTAATGTCATTACACAAAATTTTTCAAACTGTATTATATTAGTACACATTTCCATAAAGCATGTAAATAAGCAGGCAAGCAAGCACACTGTAGAACGCGCACTTACCGCTTCACATTGAAAAACGTACTACTTTTTACTTTCTGCTTTCGTTTTCGTTTAGTTACATTTCTATACAAAAAAAAATATCAAAATAAGTGCGAATACTTTTTTAAGTGACAAGCATCATAGGTTCAAACCTAAAAGCACACTTATGTACTTTTTTAGAAAGCATGCTTTTTAAATGCTTTTGCTTTAAACGCCCACCTCTAATTGTAAGTGATGATAAAGCCGATAGTGGCCGCGCACTTCACCCGGTATCCTCAACCACTGAGGAACTACCTAGCTATCTTATCTCAGACTATAGGAACACATCATTGCATTAAATGATCTATATATAAATATATAAAAGAAGAAAGTGACTGACTGACCATCAACGCACAGCCCAAACGGCTGAAGCTACAATCATGAAACTTGGCAACCTACGTGCCTTTGGTAGTGTAGATGAGCACTAAGAACGGATTTTTGGAAATTCTAATTTTAAGGGGGTTAAAAGGGGGGTGAAAGTTTGTATGAAAATCCGTCAGTTTTGAAGTAATGATCTTATAATTTTGTGTTTGGACTGAAGATTAAAAAATAAATTACACGTGTCTCAGCGATTTTGATTATTACATCCCCATGAGGGTGAAAAGGGGGATGAAGTCATGGGAATAATGAAATCGTCTAGAGACTTGAAATTTTGCACATATATGCATTTTATTGTGCAGGCATCTACTAAGAAAGGATTTTTGTGAATGCCACCCCTAAGGGGGTGAAATAAGGGATGAAAGTTTGTATAAAAGTCGGTCAGTTTTGAGTTAGTATCTTCGAATTTTGGGTTTGGGCTGAAGATTAACGCAAATTAAGGTTTTTTGGGAATTCTGTCCTTGGGGAAGGATCATGCGGGATGAAATGTTGTGTAAAAAAGTCTTTACAAAGGCAAAATTATTAAAAATACTTTTAAGTCTTTACAGTCTGTTGGTAAGTATAAAATGGCTCAACGCATAGATATAGGAATTAAATAGGGACGGGATAGGGATAGACCTAACTTATCAATGTTAAACATTGACGTGTAACAATTTTACCGAAATAATTTTAAGAAACGCACGTTCACATTACATTATTTTTATCATCATCATTTTCTACTTTTTCTCTACATACTGTTAAAATAATGTTAAGGAAAAGCATGTAGTCCACGCGTGCGAAGCCGCGGGCAAAAGCTAGTAGGTTAATAAAGCTTATAGGGACCGACTAACATAAGGTGGTGGTAGCTTTTTTTTTCGGAGGGAGTTTGTTGATTGCCTCATACGGCGTTTTCCCCGGCTTTTTGGGCGGCGAGAAACTTAAAGGGTTCTTTATGCCGTGTGATCGAAACACTATCAGAGGTTTTCTAGAAGGAATGTCATCAAGCACTAAGCACATCCCCGTTGCCTACTAGATGCTCCGAGGGTTTCTGATAGGATCGGCTAGTGGTAGCTAATCCAGGCGGACTTAAAACCAACGGCTTTACTACCAACCAAGGTTAACTCACTAAAAATAACACAAATTTTGATAAAATTTCCACGAGCAGGAAATTTTATCAACATTTGTGTTTTTCCTGCTCATGGAAATTTTATCAACATTTGTGTTTTTGTAATTTGTTCGCAACAAAATTTGCGTTAAAAATTATTTGAACTTTTCACTAACAATAGTTAAAAGTGATAGTAAAAAAGTTAAATGCATTCGTTTTTAATTTAAAAAAACTAAAAGGTCTGAATTACATTATATTTTGGTTTTATAACTTAACGTTCATACCTTCTTAAAACACTTTAAAACATTCGCAATCCTTTATATAAGGAAACTGCTAGTATACGTTAGGCACTTATCCTTGACAAAAAATTTTAATATTCGACGTTTAGGCCGTGTTAGACCGGCCGGTGTCATCTCTCTATACTAAGGAACTATGCAGAATGAACAATTTTAAGTTCCGTGTTGCGGCTGCAAACAACTCGCACCTGTTTGCATAGAACCTTAAGAAACTGCACAGATATAGCAACTCGAGTTACGAGTTTTGATGGTCGACAATAGTTTTCAGTTGCTGCAACTAGCAACTGTTAAATTAGTACTACATTTTCTACTGTCTTACATAGTAGAAGAATTGTGTCAAGTTGCTAGTTTCCTGAACTGGCAACCACTGACTGTTGCCTATGAACGTAAAAAGTTTATTTAGAATTGTAGCAAACGTAAACCGTTGCTGCCACTGGCAACCTATTACGAAAACTTTTAAAAAGTTGATAGTTTCTTTAACAAAATTTTCTCTATCTGTGGAGCGAGTAAGGATCCCGTCAAACATTTGACATTACTGTATATACATAAACTTATACTTATACTTATAATATTATAAAGAGGAAACCTTTGTATTTTTGTATGTATGTATGCATGTTTGCAACGAATAAACTCAAAAACTAATAGACCGATTAAAAAAAATATTTCACCTTTAGAATGCTACATTAGCGCTGAGTAACATAGGCTACTTATATTTTTAAAAAATGTCCACCCGTGCGAAGCAGGGACAGGCCGCTAGTTATAAATAAAATTGTAGTCATAAAAACTAGGTATTTAGATCATGACACATCTCAACTACTTACCTACCTGCTTACAAGGAAAATCATTTCAAAGAAATCAAAAATATTCTAAGTAGTTACAAACAACATTTTAACAATAACAAATAATGAAATAAATACAGTCAGATTTAGTAATTATTTTGTTATTGAATCATCAAAATAGTTTTATGCAAAACAGTCTGCATTATCTCATTGCTTCCGATATTATGTGTAGTGTGACGCCATCTTGGCTTACTGGAAACGGGGTCCCGTCTGAGATCATTAAAACCTTCGACAAATCTTCAAGGAAAACTACGCTCTAAATTGTATAATTTCCATACAAGTATTTGTATGGAAAAAAATTAGGAATGAAAGCGCTTGTAGCCTTTTCCTAGCTTTTATTGTTATAACGTTTTTTATAACTTAAAAATAAAATCATTTACTATGCTTTCTTAAATATGTTATTAGGTATAAATTATATCATATTATTGACCCAATCAAGAAATGTGATGAGGAGAGAAGGAGTTTGTTTGAATAGTATCTACTTTTTTAATGAACAAACCTTCTTGGCTTAATTAATTAAAAGAAAACTTAATTAGTATTAGTTTATCATTGAAGTATATGCAATTATAGTAGCAAAAGTAATAAAGTGTTTTCTATATTTAAATTAGTAAAGTAAGTATTTATTTATAATATTCAAAAATATTTGTAAATAAAGAAGTGGTATTTCTTTGATGATGTCCTAACTAAGTACTTTGAGCGTTGTAAATATTTTTGTACGGGTCCCTCTGTTCGCGTTTAATATAACTTATCCTTTTATCACGTATGCTCAAAACAAATTAGAATCTCAGTGTTCTGCCAAACGTGAGGCTGAGCTGCTGACCTGCTGCAGACCCTGACAAGGTACAGTGTTTATTATTATTTTTATTATGTTGTTTTTGATAAATAAATAATAATAATCTTCATTAACACATATCCTTTTACAAAACTATAGTTATAACAACCGATCAGTGTAGCTATTATTGCTAAGCTAGATTTCATAGGAAACCTGTAAATTCAGCAATGAGTGCTCTCCCTTAAATAACTTACAAATTTTACTAACCTAAGTACAATTTATACTTAGAAAAGAAGCATTTTTTGTTAATGTATAACAAAAAGGTGTGTGAGTGTGTGATGTATTAAGTAGTGGCTGTTTGTTTGTGTTACGCCAAATCATATACCTGCAGTAATATTGGCCTACATATTTTTAAAACTGATCCTGCATATAGTACGAAACGTTAGTATAAAATTTATTTTAAAATGTTTATTTTAAAATAAGCGAATAATGTTTTTTATTTCAAAACAGTAGTTTAGCCAATTAGACACCTAATGCTAATAGCCATACCGATCTAGGATCCACACTACTCGATAATTTATATGTATTTATTTATCAAACATTTAATGATTATCAAAAATTTCATTTAGTGATTTATTTTTAATTTGTAATCATTTGTTATGAATTAAATAAATCGAAAGTAGAACCTTTATATTTATTTTATTTTAAATTGTATCTGAGGAAAAGCTTTTCGTTTAATTTTTTAAACTTTTGGCTAAAATTATAATTTAGTTGCAAATAAAATATCCACTTAACTGACGTTCAGTACGTACTGTAATGAGCTCAATAAGTATACTTGTCCATAAGTTTCCATATGGACAAGGTGGCCTCATATGTTTTTTTTTGTTAAGTTGTCACTTAATATTTGACACTTGAAATATAAGCTGCCTGTAATTAATAAGCTGCAATCGTGTTGACTGATTGTAGATTACTTTTCTTGTGCAGATAATGTTGTCAATTTGTCCATAGCAATAAATTTAAACTTGTGACTGTACAATCTTAATTAAAAAACATAACCTTCACCTTGAAACATATACGCTCAACAAGAGATGACTAAAAAAAGTAGGCACTTCGTTTTTTATATAGGTAGATTGTTATTAACACATTAATAATAGTCCTATTATCAGATCCAGAAAAGCTTGTACGTTTCTAGGTATAAGTCACGTGAGTGTCTAATGGGGATTGAATCACTACCAGCCTTTGACCCGACCATCTATCCGTTCAGCTACCGAGGCCCAAGACTTCTCTTTATGATTTACGCACACACTCAAAATAAAAAATAATAATATATTAGACATCATCACATAGCTACATTGTTCTGATCCCAAGGTAAGTAGCTAGAGCACTCGTTTTACGAAAATCAAAAACAAATGACGGTACCACAATCACCTAGACCCGACACAATATCGAAAAGTTGGTTTTCGACATTGTCCCTACCGGAGTTACTTACCGCATAGTTGTGAGTTGTTGTAAGTGAGTTAGTGCTATGTATGTAAGTGGAGATCGATGGCGCAGTGGATAACGCGCCCAGTCTGCGAATACGAGGTTAAGAGGGCGTATAAACCTAGAAAAAAAAACAGATTTCACCCGCGCCCCTTTCACGCCCCGCTTTCGTCCGTGCGTACGGCGTGGCGGCCAACGCAACAGATTGGCAGGTCGCTCCCTCGTGTGTACTCGTGTTTAGTGCGATCGCGCACAGTATACCTAAAATAATCAGATAAAAACCGGCTAAGTGCGAGTCGGATCACCTAGCTGTACTTCGAAACACTAAAATACTCTTTGCTGGTGGTAAATAATACGCAAAGGTAAGTAATGATATCATATATTTTTATTATACTACTTCTACTTTAAATATTTAATATTGTTTTATTTTATAAAGGCGTAGGTGCCATGAAATCTTTAAGCATTTTTGTATTATGTAGATTATTTTTTGTATCATGTAGATTATATTATCCCTTTCAGTCGCACTTTGCTATCGACAGAAGTAACTGCAACAGTCAGCGGTTGCTGTCGACACGTTAAAGGTCAAAGGCCTACCATCCGACGCTACAGTTACCTCTATTGATACCAAAGTGCTGCTCGTGTGTAAGTGCTCTTACTGTTATATCTCTTCTTCAAAGAGTGTCGACAATGTAAAAAAAAGAAGTCTAATTTTATTACAAAAATATCGCTTTATTTACATAGATTCATAGGTTTACATTTTTTTTTCAGAATTCGTTCCCTGGCTTGTACCTGTACTGCAAAGAACAGACAGAAAGAAGGTAAGTTAAAAACATTTTTGCATTAAATTATGTATTTAAGGTCTGTTCATTCTAACTTGTCTTAAAATGTAACAATCTTTATAGGACTTACTATTGAAATTTAATGAAAAATTTTATTGTTTTTTTAATGGTAAAAAAAACTAAAATATTGTTTACACTTAAGATAAACAGACTTTCTGTAATCAAAGTTAAAGTCAAAGTGTCAAATATTTTTTATTCAAATAAACTTTAGAAAAGTACTTTTGAATCGTCCAAACATTTTTTTTACCTACTACCCATTCAGGACGTCTATTTTTTAGTTGTGGAGAAGAATGGGCGCAAGAAACTCCACAGTTTTAATATAAGTAACGACATTTACAAAATTATATGCCGTTATCAAGTTATACAAGTTTAAAATTACTTAACAATATTTTAAATTAGAAATACCTGTTGGGGTGATTGAAGCATTTTTAACCCATGCTGTTTTGTCTTGAATGTAATCAGACACTTTATAATAAGCTTTTTTACAAAGCTTTTCTTTAATGACGATTTTAAATTAAATGATTGACAAAAGATGAATTCTCTTGCAAAATGTTTGGTAATATTTTAAATAAATGTGTAATTAATTCTAAGAAAAGCCCGTCTCAACCTACAATTATTAAAAATGTTCAGTCAATCAGTATGGTTCACCAGAACATTCAAGGAATGATGGGCAAAGATCCAGAGATTGCATTGTTCATGAACGATAATAAAGTTGATATTCTATGTATTACTGAACACTGGCTTAAAGATCATCAGTTCATGTTCAATTTTAATAATCATTTGGTAGGTAGTTCGTTCAGTCGAGTAAATTCAATTCATGGTGGCTCCTTAATTGGAGTTGATAAGAAGTTAAAATTAAAGGAAAGAAAAGACATAATGAGCCTCTCGGTTGAGCAAACAATAGAAATAGCTTGTGTGGAGCTGGAGCGACTTGTTGTATTAAGTGTATACAGGCCTCCGTCAGCATTGTATGATTATTTTGAAAAAGTAATGGATGAAGCATTATATAAAATCCGCAATGTAGGTAAAAAGATAGTTGTTTGCGGTGATTTTAATATTAATTTGTTAGAAAAGTCTACAGGTTCTATCAAAATTAAAAATTTATTTTAATACTAGAATAACTGCCACTTCGGCCACTTGTATCGTTAATATATACACTGATCTAGTACCTCTGTCTAAACTCATTATTAATAAACTAGACTCTGATCATTGTGGCCAAATGGTCAGCCTTCCACATCAGTGTCAGCAAGTGAAGAAACAGATTATCACTGTTGTACCAAAAACTGCAGGTCGTCTGGAACGCTTCAAAACAATCTCTATGATAATATATGTTATGTAGAATATAATGATAACCCAAATGAATTTTATAATGATTTCTTTCATAAATATTGTTTAGAATTTAATAAAACTTTTATTCCAAAGATGATCTCGGTTAGTGTACTGTTACTTTTAGTGAATGGGCTACAATTGGTATCCACAAAAGTAGAAAGCGACTTTATGAGCTATATGATGAACGCAACTATAACACCAGTGAAGATTTCAAATTGTATGTCAAAAAATATTTTAAGTTATTTAAAACAGTATGTCGATTAGCAAAGGCAAAATTCCTGAGTTCAAAGATTAAGCTAAGTGATAACAAAATAAAAATAACATGGAATATTATAAATAGTGAAACTGGAAATGTCAAAAGTCGTAACAATGAGTACAAATTGAGCTTCGAAAATCAAATCTTAACTTCTGATGCTGATGTTGCTGCGGCATTTGAGAAGTTTTTTACTGATATTCCAGTTTCAACTACAAAGACTTTGGACTCGTCCCCCACTGTAGCTGAAGCGGTTCTAAAGGAAAAAGGTCAAACCTAGTGAAAACCATTTTAGTTTTCAAAAAATTGATTTTAGAGATATAATTAAAACTTTTAACACTCTTAATAAAAAAAAGACTGCTGATTTGTGGGGTAATTCCGTTGACGTCACTAAATCCGTTATTGAGACAATAGCTCCAGTTTTAGCTTGCATATTTAACGAATGTATTGACTGTGGTGTTTTTCCTGACCTAATGAAGCACAGTAAAGTAATTCCATTATACAAATCAGGTAGCACATCTGACCCCACTAACTTTAGACCAATTTCTGTGCTACCCACATTTAATAAAATATTTGGAAAGATAATTCTGGACCAAATTCAAGTTCATTTTTATAGAAATAAGCTTTTACATTCATTTTTCAGGTATCGCGAGGCATTTCATCTGCGAGCTCTTCGAGATCTACGAGATCTTCGAGCTGGATTGTACAGTCAGCAACGACAGACTTTTCATGTGTTAACATATAAAAAAATCAATATTATGTTTACATTCTATGGTTTTAATAAAAATAAATATACGAATAGCTTTAAATTAAACAACTGTAACGAACTAACAGAGTTGATGAGAGATTTTTGCGTACGAGTTTGACCGGATAGCATTCATCGGCTTGTGAGATATTACGACATTTACGAGCTGCAGCAGTTCTGAAATACAAAATAATTGTAAATCACAAGTTTGTACGGTAATATACGAAGTATGATACAATATTTCCAGAATAGCTAATTCAACTTAATTATGTATGTACTGTGAAAAAAAATTACTATACATACTGCCACCAATACGAGTGGTCAAAAGCATCGTTCTGTTTTGCATATACTATACCCGGTACCCGCGTCGCCGTCATTGCTTCAGCGCTTGTAATACATTGTATAGTGAGCTCTAAAGTTAATGCGTAAGGGTCGATATTTCAAGGTGAGACTACTCATCACCAATGAAAAGAAATAATAACAATATTATGATAATAATATCTTATTTTAACGAAATATTTTCTCGGCGCCCTGAGCACAGAAACACAGTCCTCTCGTCTCAACAGAGTGATCGCGACTAATCGATGAAACAAAACATGCCTGTTACCTCGGGTCAGGTGCGACAGACTGGAGCGTTCTGCGCGGAATAAGAATGTCGTAAGCGCCGAATTAGTTTTAGTTTATTTACTCGTAAAATATTCATTTTTTTTTCAAATCGCTAATACAGTCGCTCGGTAATATAATTTGATATTATGTGTTAAAATATTGGCTCAGTAATATGCGTCAAATTGAAAATAAATTGATTCTAGTTGAAAAGTAGACTTAAGTTTGTGATTTTATTTTATCGATAAAATTTTAATATATTATGTTTTCGCTTAAGCCAGTCCCTTTCAAGTATGCTGTAGTATCTATGATATTTTTTTCGGGTAAATCGTGGTTTATCTTCTAGTGTTAAAATCAAATCTACGATTGGTGATTTACCTTTATACCCCCTCTTAAGCAACTTTCGCAAATGCCGGTTATCGAATGGGTGACAAAAATGTATAATCTCGAGCTCCTCCGTGCTTCGGAAGGCACGTAAAGCCGTTGGTCCCGGCTGCATTAGCAGTCGTCAACAACCACCAATCCGCACTCGGCCCGCGTGGTGGTTTATGGCCCGTTCTCCCAATCCATTCATAGGGAAGGCTCGTGGTCCAGCAGTGGGGACATACAAATGATCTGATGATGATGATGATGATGATGAGTTAGCGCCGCTCTAAGTCTGGCGTGCAAGCACTTGGCTACAGAGGTCGTCAAATTAAGGAGACTTCTGAAGGTAAACTTAACATTCCGCACTCAATCAACGCACACATAGACCCTCTCACAGACACACAGACACGGAATCTTGGACCATCTCGGACCAGCCCGAGCGCAGCTGTTGAGAGATTCCATGTAAGTGAAAGGTGAGTGGTAGAGCCACGCTGCGATGCAGCACGAAATGGGCCGGCTCGCCCGGCGTAATACCATCACCCTCTCACAGAATATCGGCGTGAAACAATAGCACTCGTTGCTGTTGTGTTTCGTCCGGTGAGTGAAAGTACCGGAGGCCCATCTCTCACCCCTCCCCCCTCCCAATTCCTACTTCCTCCTCAAGATCCAACTCCTTCCACAAGGCCGGCAACGCATCTGCGATTACTTTGGTTTTGCCAATTTGGACACCCGTCCATGGGCGGCGGCGATTACTTGCCATCAGGTGACCCGTCTGCTCGTTTGCCTCCATTTATTATAAAAAAAAGGTTGTCTATGTGTGCATTGCTCGAGCGCGTTAGTATGAAGCTTAACTTCTGCAGTCACCTTAGGACGACACCTCGCTTTGTGAACATTCAAAAAGGCTGATCCTTACTTGCGCTGTAATAAGGTCGAAAATATTCGTCTGCGACAATTGAGACCGCAAATTAAAAAAAATCCAAAAAATCTTTTAAAAATGTATTGGTTTTAGTTATTAAAATATGCAGCTAATAAAATTACGAATATTGATGTTATCAATATATTTATCTGGTTTTCAAGCATATGTTGTAATCTGAACAATAGTGGTTTTTTGTAGTGTTTTCGAAAATAACTATGATCGAATCAAAATTATACAATCGTGTATATGAGCAAGCAAATTGAATTTACCTACATCAACATTTCAGATTCGTGAGTCATATTATAGTCTTAAACTATTCGCCGAAAGTTGGTACATTTTTCAGTGTGTCGCCTTAATTTGTGGCACACTTCCTCGCATTTGCAAAGAGGAAAACTATCCTGGCATCGTTGACCTTCCTCCGAGGTTCAAGGTTCAAAATATGGCGCGGTGTTGTCACCATTCGGCCATTGAAGATGCTATATACGCATATGAAACTATAAGTGTTAACAAGAATAATAACGCATCATAATGCTGTTTTATAATCCGTTTAGTTATATCTGAAAGTGATGTTGTAAATTTTAGAGAGCTTTTTTATATTTTAATATTGAAAAGTAGCGAAATGACTCTGCTCCAGCTATTGTTAAGTGAAAACATAAGTATACTCATAGTTAGTAAACAGGTTTGTGAAGAACTAGCTTGCCCCACTACGCATTAGATACAGTTCACGGTTCACGCTAAGCATAATTACAATTAAATGTTTAAATAATTTCAACGCAAATTTTGTTGCAAAGCAGATTACAAAAACACAAATGTTGAAAAAATTTCCACGAGCAGGATTTGAACCCTTCTGACATACCGGGTCAGGTGCTCTCCCAATTGAGCTATCGTGGTTCTAACCAGCCCGCCGAAATTATTCAACACTATGTACTTTTTACTTTGAAAGCCAAAGACGCCCATTCAATGTCAACAACTACCGTCATTAACATCCGATCATAATATTTTTACAAATAGTAAAGATCAGTTAAATTTCAAATTTTTTCAACTTCTTAATCAACCCGGTATGTCAAAAGGGTGCAGGTTCAAACACTGCTTGTGGAAATTTTTTCAACATTTGTGTTTTTATAATTACAATATTTAAGGCATACCTAATTATAATGGTTAAATAAAACAAAATAATAACGAATATGTTTTTAAACAAAATGAACTTAAACAAACTTCTTGAACGTCCATATAACGCCATGGCTTCGTTAAACCTACAGTGGAGATTTCTATCGAGAAGAAGCAGATAAAAACTGTGACAGTAGGTTAGAAACCGCTTATTTATTTTTAATCTCAACATTAATAGCCTATTCAAGGCTATTGTATTCTATTCAAGTATACACAACTAAAACAATAATAGAAACATTTTAGTTATTTATTTAAAAAAAAACTTTACAACTACAATATTCCCAAAACAACAAAATTAAATAAGTACGTTGATTATAAAAAAAAGTCGAAATAAATACAAAGAATATTTAAACATAAATATAATAATACAGTGCATGCCTGACATTGGGCGGCGCTAACTCCGAGGTCCCGGGTTCGATTCCCGGTTGGGTCAATGTCGAAAGCGAACTTTCCGATATTGTGTCGGGTCTGGGTGATTGTGGTGTCGTCGTTGTTTCTGATTTCCATAAGACGAGTGCTTTAGCTACTTACCTTGGGATCAGAACCTTGAATCAGATGTATGTGATGTTGTCGAATTACAGTATTTTAGTTTTCCCAGACTTTATTTTGCCATCGATCATTTTGACCAATGTAATAGAAACATATCGTTGTATTTTAGTCAGAAATGGTGATTATGGTTGTATATAATTTTAAAATAAATTTGCGTAAAATTTTACGGAAATTTTGTTGCGAACAAATTACAATTTGAAAAAAGACAAAGTGTTGAATGTGTTATGATATCGTGAGCCACGATAGCATAGTTGGTAGTGCACCTGACCCGGCATGTCATGGGATGCGGGTTCGAACCCGCTCGTCTTTTTCCAAACCATAAATGATGTCTTATTCGAACGTCAAGGCGACACAAAGTAAACATAAGCTCCGTACGAATTTTTGCTAAAAAATAAAATTGTGTCTCTAATGTTATACTAAACGTGTGAAATAAGTGCTAAAAGTGATAATTAACAGCTGTGAGTGTTATCCCAATCGTTCGTTGGACATGGACAAAAAAAACAAAAAAAAAACACTGAAAAATTTGTGAACTGCGAACCAACTCTCAATAGTAATTTTGCAAACGTGTTCTACCAAATAGGAAACCCTAACTGTAATTAAAATAGAAACTCGAAGAAAGTGAAGTAATATTGTAAACTCAAGAATTATTAAAAGAGCGAATTTCATTTATATTTTTAACAACAATAGACGGTAAGAGTGAAAGAGTTGATAAAAAGTGTTAACGGTGAACCTCATTCAAATTCAAACAGGTACCGCTTACACAATACCTGCTGACCGCTGTTGTAAATTACTACTAGTACCATAATTTGGCCGTCGCTGTTATAGACGCCGTGGTGCAGCGGATAAGACACCGCGTTAAAGTCTAGAGGTCCGGTGATCAAATCCTGGAAATTGGATTTTTGTGCTCTTTGGAAAATTATTTTTATTTATATCGTACTCTTTAGGAAGATTGGCTGCTTACATTTTACAACATACAAATAAATTAACACCTAGTCAAAAAAAAAAAAAAAAAAAAAAAAAAAAAAAAAAAAAAAAAATGAGTTTTCTACAAAATATCACATTCCGCAGACAACGAACACAGTCTTTGAGTGAAAAAAAAAACGAAGATGATATAGAAGAAACGACGTTAGATTTAACTAATATTACTGCAAATAGTTTACCAAATATTTCATCAGATGGTGAGATGGACGAACAAATTCAGGAACTAAAGAATCAAATTGACAAATTAAAAGTGGATCTACTATCAGCCAATGAATATATTGATAATTTGTCTTTAGAGAATACACAACTTAGAAGAACAATACAAACATTAGAAACAAAACATGAAACATATAAAAAAGCAACAAAAAATTTAAATAGCAGTTTATTAAACACACCAAATAAAATCACGCCTAGAAAAAGTAAAAATCTATTATTGAACAAAAAATACTCCAGGGAACCTGGGTCTGGTGAAGTAGTTCATAACATGAATATATTAAATAAAGTGCAAGAATTACCAAGGAAAAATAGTCTAGAAAACGAAGGCAAAGTGTTTGATTCGTCTAAAGTTAGTATTACAAACACCAACATCAATGGAAAATTGCAACAAAAAACGAAAAAATTATGCCTGCTGAGTACCAGTAAAGACAACAAATTGAGATTGTTAGCAGAAGATGTTCTGGATAAAAACTATGAACTATGCCATTATCTATTTCCTAATGGAGGTGTTCAACAGCTGCTTGAAGGAATACATATGAAACTAGCGAATTTTACGATGAACGACTATTGTATCATGTTTATTGGGCCTGAGGACTTTAAAGTAACAAACAATTATGCAAAGTTAGTTTCTGTTATTAGAAATTATGTTAAAAATATTTGTCATACTAATTTTATAATTTGTTCGCCAACATACAAGTGTCACAAATATTCAACGGCGTTTAATTGGAGAGTTGAGAATTTTAATAATTTATTATATCGAGACATAATGACACACATGCATGCATACCTTTTAGATTCAAATTTAAATTTAAACTACGATTTCAAAATGTTTTATAGACACACTGGTAATTTAAATAACTTTGGACTACGAACAATATTTTATGACATCTCTAAATTAATTAAGGACATTGTATTTAATAATAATTATATATTTTGTAATAACATAAATAAAAATGATATAATTGCACCGATAAGGCCAACTTCTAGTTTTACCAGTGTGACTCCAAAAAAAGGTACTATACCGTACTATTATAGGAAGCAAAATGTTACAAAGAATAATGCCTCTATAGGAGTAACGCACAATAATTTAATATGTGAACAAAATAATAGCCAACACTTTTTTCGTCCATAAAATTAATAAACAGAGTTCAGAAACATTAAAAATACTACATCAAAATATTGCGGGAGCTATAAATAAATCAGAGCAAATTACATTAGCATTGATAGAATTAAGTCAACAAAATAATGAAATAGATGTGATATGTCTCAGTGAAACTTTTATTAAAAAGGGAACGGAAGATTTATTTAAAATTCCTAATTATAGGTTAGTCTCATCTTACTCACGTGATAAAAGACGTGGAGGTACTTGCGTTCTAATAAAGAATTTTATGGAATATAAGAATATTAATTGCATTAGTGAAATGTCTTGTCAATATCAATTCGAATGTACTGGTGTGGAGCTTTTGACTCATAAAACAATAATAGTTTGTATATATAGGATACCAGGTAGTAATCCAGACATATTTTTTAACAAACTTAGCATTCTTCTTACAAAACTAACTACAAAAAATAAAAAAATAATTTTATGCGGAGATTGGAATATTGACACTTTAAAAACAAACAAAATATCACAAGAACTCTTTAGTATTTTAAAAAATTATAATATGACATTACATATCAAGTCACCTACAAGACAATTGGCTTGTCTTGACCAGTTTGCAAGTAATTTCAAACAAGTTCAGTCCAATGTCCTCCATTTAGCTTTATCCGATCACGAAACTGGACAAATACTTACAATTAAAGTTAATAAAAAAATAAAATTACTACAGTGGTTGGAAACAAAAAGAGATTTTAGTGATGACAATATCAGAAAGTTTCTTAATTGTATATCAGCCCTTACATTTTCTGATATGTACGAAAACTTAACTTTAAACGGTGCCTTTGAAACATTCCACCAATTATTTTCATTATTCTATAAACTATGTTTTCCCGAGATAAGAATTAAAGTAACAAACCGTAAACGTAAAATAAATTGGATAACAAAAGGTCTTAAATTGGCTTGTGTACGTAAAAGATACCTTTACTTAAAATATAAACAATCTGGATCTAATAAATTTGGTAATGCTAAGCATTATAAAGCATATAATAGTGTATTAAAAAAATGCATACATAAATCACAACGAATACAAAATAAAAAATTTATTGATAAAAACAGAAATAAATGTAAGGCGTCTTGGCAAGTTATCCAAGAAAATATTAATAATACTACATCAGTTAATCAAATTGAATCAATTAATATTAATAATAAGAAATATGATAATCCTCAACAAATAAGTAATATTTTTAATGATTTTTTTATTAATTTGACAAATTTAAATACATTTCAATATAATCAGAATGACATTAATAAAACTATGAATATAAATAATAATCATACCATATTTTTACAACCTACTGACGAAAATGAAATTTTGGGAATTATCAAATCTCTGAATAATACGAATTCTACAGGACCAGATGGAATTTGTACAAAAATTGTCAAATTATCCGCACAGCACATATGCAAACCAATAAGCTATAATATTAATCTGTCATTTGAACAAGGAATGTTTCCAAATGTGTTAAAGAACTCAATTGTCAAACCTTTACTAAAAAAAGGTGACGCTACTGATGTCCACAACTATCGGCCTGTAACTCTTATCCCAGTTATAGCTAAAATATTTGAAAAGGCTATTCTAAAAAGACTATGGAATTTTGTAAAAAAACATGACTTACTTCAGCATGAGCAGTATGGATTTCGTGATAATAGCACTACATCTCTTGCTTGTTTTAATTTAGTAAGGGTCATTACAGAAGCAATTAATAATAAATTACCAATTACAGCTGTGTTCCTTGATATGAGCAAGGCATTTGACTTTGTGGACCACAAGCTTATATTATATAAATTGGAAAGATATGGCATAAGAGGAAACGCACATACGTGGCTCTATAACTATTTACAAGATCGAAAGCAATGTACAGAGATAACAAAAATTTTCAATGGCAAAAAAACTACCATTCGATCGTCAAATAAACAAAACTTTTTTGGTGTACCTCAAGGAAGCGTACTTGGTCCATTCTTGTTTTTAATGTACATTAATGATCTTCCTAATGCCACTCATCATAGAACTATATTGTTCGCTGATGATACAACATTACTTATAAAATGCAATTCGAGAGATGATTATGAGAATGATATAAATAGTGCTCTAAATAGTGTCGTTGAATGGCTAAATGCTAATAATTTAAAAATTAATGTAAATAAAACAAAAATGATTCAATTTCAAACTAATAAAGCAAAAAAAATAATCCTTAATGTAAAATACGGCAACAACATAATTCAACAAGTGAAAACTAATAAATTCTTAGGTATAATTATGGATGAACACTGTGATTGGAAAGCGCATGTTGAGCATACCTGTGACAAATTAAACAAATTTGTCTTTGCAATAAGGCGTTTACGTATTACCGTTTCTGCCGAAGTGGCACTTAGCGCATATCATGGATATGTCTCATCTGTGCTTGCGTATGGACTATTGCTATGGGGCAATTCAGTCGAAGCAAATAAAGTTTTTATGGTTCAAAAGAAATGCGTCAGAGCCATTTGTGGTGCATGGTTCATGGAAAGCTGTAGGCCATTGTTTAAAAAACTAAAGATACTTCCGTTGACTTGCATGTATGTCAAGGAATTGTGTATATTTGTAAAACTTCATCCAAATTATTTTAAAAATCAGTCCGATGCCATTTCCAGGAACACAAGACATGTACATAAACTGTATTTACCTTTATGTAAATCCGAGATATATAAAAGAAATGCTTACAATATGGCTATTCATGTTTATAATAAGCTACCAAATACATTTAAGGACTTACCTCTTGTCATTTTTAAAAATAAATTGTCCAAATGGCTCCTTGAAAATTGTTTTTATAGTATGAATGAATTTAATAATTATAAATATATTACGGATTAATGGACATCAATAAATTAAGTAATGTGATTCAATATTATGGATGCGGTATGATCTAATTAATATAATTGTTTAATTTACTATTTTAATATTATTGTATTTATTATATTTTTTCTTTTTTCTTTTTGTTTAAATTCGTTCTTTAGAAATTTTTTTTTTTTTTTTTTTATGTTTTGTGACATTTTTGTTTAAATATTTATTTGGTAATCGCTTTATAGAGATGATTTCTTGTTATCTCTGTGAAACCATATTTTTAAATATTTGCACACCAATAAACTGGTAGAATGCATTGGCTCAAATGTAATAATAATAAGAACTGTACCTGTACCTGTATTTTCGCAAATAAAGATATTATGATTATTATGATTATGAAGTCACAGTTATTATTATAATCAAGTTACGCATTGTAAAATCTTATATTAACATGCGCACTGTGACATAATGGCGTCACCTCGGTCTGTAACTCGTCTATTAACTGTATGTTTACTAGTTTGTTATAAATATAGTATGTTCTCATGTCAATGCCAGTAAGCAGGTTAGTTTGATTGGAATAACAAATGTTAGTCTCGAGATTTGTAAGTGAAGTTTTATTAGCTACTTTTATTGTTACTTGCTATTGCTTTTTGTTACTTTTCATTAACGTATCAAACATCACTTTCACATTGTACTTACATTGTTGCTTTACAAACAAATCTGACTCTAAAGTTTGTAGTCGTAACCAAAATATGCCCTTTACACAGTTATTAGTATATAAAAAAACATCTGAATTACTGTAGTTCTTAATTTGTAACGTTATTCTGAAGACACTGACTCCCATATCACGGTTTATACTAACTTGGGAGCCAGAGGAATGCGAGGAACTTTATGGAATAACTTATGTAAAATAAGTATTGGTTAAATAAACATATACATACATAAACTAGCGGTCCCATGATGGTTTTAAAAAAAGCTAGAAACCTATTGCAGCCACACCTATTGGGTCCAATTGTAAATTTAAACCATTGGGGGGACCCACTCATACTCACACAAAAAGTTTCATCATAATCGGTTCAGCCGTTTAGGAATAGTTTAGTCACATAAACCTACGGAAGTATAGGCAATTCGAACATGTTCTAGATGAAGATGCACACAGCGGTGCTGGCGGTGCTGGCAGTCTGCGCGTGCGCACTTGACCTTGACTCACAGTACGTCAAGTCCGTCAAGGGCGGCCACAGCAACTACCAGTACAAAGGAGGGGACATAACCAGGTAGGTTATTATGAGTTATAAAGTTTTCTTAGATGTTAGACTCAGGACTTAGGACAGAAAAGATCAGGTCATAACTCCAGCGCTGGCATGATACTGTTAACCAAATGGAAGGACGTAGATTACGCTTACCCAATTACAGGATCGTCATGGCTTTTTACAATCGTATAATAAAATGTACATAAGTTATACAACTAATTACCTAGCTAGATTCTTTAGCGAAAACCAGGTGGTACGTACAAAATATTACAAAAGTCAAAAAATATGTTACATTATCACAAATATCAATAGGATCATAAATAAAAGCTTGTTCTTCTAGAAAAAAAAACAATAATCTTTATTGTTGTTAATTTTTTGATCTAGTAAGAAAATTTCTAAAGTTTTCTATTATTCGTATTTACAGATATAAACCTTTGTTGAATCTTTATTCGCAGCACGCAATAATGAAGTAAATATTCTTACTAACAGGTTTTACGGCTACAACAACACCCAACAAGGCTTCGGCCAACAGCCCAACCAAATACCAGCTGTCAACTTCGAAGTCGGTGTCTGCTACATCGAAGTGCCGTAAGTCCATTTCTCATAATTCATATCGGAAACAAGTCGTTACAAAAGAATGGATCTATCTGGACTGTCCAATAATGCAGCACTGGACCAGGGGACTTATTGTCTAATTTCAACCTCAATCACGGTACCTTTTTAAGGTAGATATTTACGCTTGTCATTTGCATAGACGATTCCAAATAAATGTGAAATTGACATGTCGGTCATTCAACATCACTCAAAAACGCGTCGCGAACATGTCGCGTATGCAATCACTGACACTTGTGAATTAGGTTGAAGTTCAATCAATCAATTTCTTGTAAGATGGCTCTCGCTGTGATTTAGCCAGTGTCTAGTTTTTAGTTATTGAATAGCTTTCAATTAATGTCAAATTGAATTGAAAGATATTATAATAGGTATTTGAGTTAGACAATAAGCTCGCAGGTTGCATGGTGAGCACTCTGTATTTTCTCTTCTGTGACTATGTGTGGCTCCAAATCTAAATTTAGAATATGTCGATTATTATTATTGTAATTTAGGTTTAATATCAAGGTAATTTGATATTATGTATTATTATATGTATTATAAAATGGATTTTATGTATCTGAATAAACAAATGTTTTATTATTATTATTTATTAGCAGATTTACATAGTTGTTACCACTTGTTGCTAGACGTTCCGTTTAGCAGCTCAGCATTCCGTTCCCGAGATGTTTGGTATAGCCTAAATAAACCACCCCCACGACCTGGTCCATCCAGGCCGCCATTTGAGGTTGTTCCGTTCTCGATCTAGTCCTCGGAGAATCTAGTTTGGGACGCTTGCATTATGGCATATCCTCTAGAAACCCTCTGATGATGTTTCGATCCTACGACTTGAGGAACCCTTTAAGTTTCTCGCCACCCGCATAATCTTAGTCTCTCTAAAAATACCAAACAAATCGTCAAGTCTAGTCAAATCAAAGGTGTTTGCATATAAAATCGCGTTTAAGTCTTTAGTATGTACACTATCCACTATATTCACTATATATGTAAGTCATAGTGAATTAATGAACAATTCTAAGTTTTTAATATATTTGTACTCATATTAATATTAAAGAAATCTTCTTATAAGTACCTCGCACACACTAAAATCAGCGCAGTAAAACTACTTATGTTTGTGGGTTACTTGTGTTTATTCTTTTCTCTAACATTCAGTTTAGTATAGCATAACGAATATCATACACATATAAATTGATGACTGATGGCCGCTGGGGCGGAGCAGTCCTCGAGTGGCGACCGCGTACCGGAAAGCGCAGTGTGGGCAGGCCTCCAACAAGGTGGACCGACGATCTGGTGAAGGTCGCGGGAAGCCGCTGGATGCGAGCAGCACAAAACCGGTCGTTGTGGAGATCCTTGGGCGAGGCCTTTGTCCAGCAGTGGACGTCTTTTGGCTGAGATGATGATGATGATAAATTGATGGATGCATGCTGAATAATATGGCACATTAACAAAGCACTTTTCCAATTTTCAGGACATCAAGTTTAGTCAGGGACCCATCCCATATTCCGGCTGGAAATGGGGTAAGTTTATCGCTCAAAAATACATTGTTTTAGATCTTAAAGCTGAATCATAAAGCTGCTATCACCACAGCTGTGCAAGTTAGCTAAGTGGTGCGCTACGAGTATAAGAAATCCATCAATAGGATCCTCTATATTCCTTGCCTCATTCAATCGGCGTAAAATGAAGTAATCCTATTGTTGGATTATTTTTTGCTCGTCGTTTAGCTACCCCACATAGCTCTGGTGAGAACGTAGGCTTAGCGTTAATTTTGATTCTTTTATGACATTTAGGCACAGTAGCATGTGCCACGATCACGGATGTATGTACTAAAGTTACTTCGGGTGCATTTATTGTCATTAAATATTATTTTAAAGACTGATCGTTGATTTCAGTCGCGTCCCGAGCTCAGCCGCATCAGGACGTGCTGCCAGGGCTACAAGAGGAACGTCTACAACTACCTCATCTGCGATCCCGTCTGCACCAATGAGTGTGTCAAAGCGCTCTGCACTGCTCCCGAAGTTTGCACCTGTTTCCCTGACCACGTGAAGAACTTGGCTGGATTTTGCATTGCCACATGCCCCATCGGCTGTCAAAACGGCCATTGCTCCGGAGGGGAATGTCTGTGTAAAGAAGGCTTTAAATTAGATATAGATGGCAAGTTCTGTGTGCCGAATTGTAGGAGCAACTGCGGAGGAATAGGTGAGAACGGAACATTTACAATCTTTCATTATATTCAAGACCTATTAAGAGACAACGGCTTATGCAAGAGTAGCCAAAAAGTAACATTCTTTAACATCAACACTACATTAAAGAAAAGTAAAATACGGTGTGTTGTAAATTTTTATTCCATTAATTCCTTTTAAGTAGGTGGTATACTCGTGGTATACGATCCCGTTTCGTGGTATTCGATTCCCGTTTCGAATACAATTCAAATTCCTATCTTTGTCGAAACTTAAATAAGTATTTGTTCATTTCATTTCATTTCATTCATTTGTTCAACAGGAAACTGTACAGCCCCTAACACCTGCGAGTGTAAACCAGGATACCAGAGTACCTCAGATGGAAGCTGCAGAAACTCAGCTGATGCCAACCGCGTACCTCCAACGCAAACGACGTCACACCAACTACCTTCGTACCCCAAACCAAACAACCCTCAAGATCCATATGGATCATTCTACGGAAATCCAAATCCCGGTCCTCGTGATCCCTTGTACCCTTACAATCAAAATCAAAACGGGTCACTAGTTGCAGGTCAAACTCTAACCGAAAGACCAAATCAGCCTCAATATCCTTTTGGACAAAACCCATCAAATCAACCTAATCAAGGACCAAATCAGTCACAATATCCTTTTGGACAAAACCCATTAAATCACCCTAATCAGGGACCAAATCAGTCACAATATCCTTACGGACAAAACCCTCAGTACCCGACATATCCAATCACCCGCAATAGTTCGTATCCTCCGAACCATCCTATGTATCCAGGGAACGAAATGACTCAGAATCCTACGAATCCCTATGGACAACAACCACAAAACCAGTATCCATATAATCCCTCTGGATCGAATCAAGGAACGTTATCTCCTCAGTATCCTGCTGTTCAGACTTTTAATGTTTCCATTCCACCTCAATATCCTTTGTATGCTGGAAGTCAACTTGCTCCTAATGGTACTCTTCTCAATCCCAACCAGGGTGGAAGCAGTCCCTACCAACCTCCAAGCTATCAGGGACCTAATCAAGGAGGTTACCCATACCCACAGTATCCACAAGGGCCAAATCAGCCTCCACAAGGTGGATCTTATCCTACGAATCCTACAGGACATCAAGGCCCTAACGCAACATTCCCTTACAACCAAGGTGGAAACTCTTATCCCTCCAATCCTCAAAGACCTAATCAGCCGCAACAGGGTGGATACTATCCTTATGGACAAGAGTCGCGTGATTTTAATCAATACCCATACGATCAGTCACGCGAGCTTTCCCCTCTATGCGATGGCCCCTGTATTAACGGAGTATGTGTAGAGCAAAATCAGTGCAGATGTAATCCTGGATATATAAGAGACGAAGACGACATCACTGGTAGAAGGTAACATTGAATTTCTTATTTTAATACATTTGTATTGTCATAACAGTTCCACTGCTGGGCTTAGGTTTTCCCACATGAATAGTATCAAAGTTGGCCATAGACAATAACACTTCTGCCATTTCATAAGATCAACTTTGAACAACGTGTTTTATAAGAATCTGTATCCTTAAAAAAACAACTGTAAGAAATCGCTTAAAAGCGATAAGACCGCCAAATGGTAACTTTGTAAATTTTTTGTGTTTCATAGTAAAATTTTAAAGTTTTATAGTGTTGCAAAAAAAGTATTGTCTATTTATAGATAGATGATTATTATCTATAATTATCTATCTATAAATAGACAATACTTCTTAAATTTGTACTATTTTTAAAAATGTCTTTTAGAGATGACGTCACGTCTTTCAATTATTAGCGAGTATGTCTTTCCCAGATGCCAACCATACTGTCCCGGAGGGTGCCCCAACGGGTACTGCGCCAGCCCTCACTCCTGCGTTTGCGACGAGGGCTACCACAAAGACACCAGCATCAAAGGACGCCCGAGTTGCGTCAAACGAATTCGGAGATCAGTTGACGAAACGAAACCATTGAATGTAGCAAAGCTTTTGATTTTCGAGATTCCTGACGACAATGAAAAATAGTTAATAAATAAAATTATGTGTAATTTATTGCGTTTTCATTGTTTATTGATTACTACACACTCGTACATTACAACATTCATACTACTCTTGATGCAATACATAAAGTCGTTGTGCCTACAAACAAAGATAAAATATATCGCAGGGCACTTTATTTTATACATATAGTAGGTGATTAGTTCTAGATATTACCTACCTCTATTATCCTCACTGGTAGGGCTTTGTTGTCTGTCCTTATCGCTATCAGGAAGGTATTTTTCAATATTCTAACCATGTAAGACAAGAAAGGGAGAATAGATTTAGAATATTATTAAAATTATTAAAATATTATTTAAAATGCTAAATCAATTAAGGAATTATAAAGGGAAAGATATTTATATTTTATATTTTATTACAAAAGGTTTTTAATAAATACTAATACCAAGTGCTTAAGGCGAAGGGTAAGGCACACTAGCGCCACCAATTGATAATTTGACAATTACTAACGGACCGGATCTTTTGTTAAACATTGCGTACCGTCCGATAACAGGAAAGCATCTCTATGGATTCTATAATATAATATAATATAATATAATACTATTATTTATTTAATAACTGTGCACTACTTTTTGTTGCGTGGTTTATTCACAAAACGGGCTATCGCATTTATTCACAAACAATGGCCACTTTTGGTGTTAGTTTATACTATCAATTCGTAAGAAAATAAATAAATATTTTTTTATATAAATAACGTATAAACATGTAACATTAAATGTTAATGAGAAATGGATTCTTTATTTAATATTAACAATAAGGTTAGTAAATAATGAAAAAAAATGTTATATTTTATTTTCTTACGAATTATAGACAGAGATAGTATAAATTTATTGATTACGATGAAAAATAATAACTAAGTGAAATTACAAATGTAGTTAACTGCAGTTGCGATGAACCCATAATGTGTAGAATCACGAATAAGAAGAATCCCGATTGCGTTAAAATAACGGCTGTGTAGAATCACGCATGTAGTAAACTGCAGTTGTGTGGAATCCATATTGTATGGGAATCACGCATAGGAAGAATCGCGTTTGTGTAATCGATCGCATAATCCCCTAAAAGTAGTGCACAATCATTAAATAATAGATGTTTGCCTAGTGTCGGAAGATCCGCAATGTTTGAAAAAAAATCCAGTTCAGCAGTTATCAAATTAAATCCATTAGCGGCGCTAGTGCGCTTTACCCATCGCCTTAAGAGGAATATAGAGATTTTGACAGTTTATAGAAGACAAAAGAAGACATTAAGAATAATGAATTTTAACTTTAAGTTTGTACATCAAAAGTTACAATTATGAAATAATTCATAAAGTTTTTAAGTGTCGTTTATACTCGCACTCGCACTAGGCACTTAATTTTTTTGTCAATTATTTCATTATTGTAACGTTTGTATAACTTATGAACTTTATTCTTTCGCTTTTCGTTCTTAAATAACAGTTAGTAATACAATAACATAAAATGACCCTTCCATTTTACACTTAACTATAACTTCAACAGATAAATTGCCAACAACAAAACTTAATCCGAGACATTATAATTACAAATGATCACTTAACAGTAATCTAAAAAAAAATATTGAGAATTCTACCAAAAGTTTTGTAAACTAAAATAATTGATTAAACATATTTAGACATAAGTTTTTTGTAAATGGTGATTTTGTGCCGATACCTATCTATCTATAATATCTCATTTATTTATTTAACTAAACAAACAACAGGTTTCTTATAAAAAAATCTTTAATGTTGTACTATTAATATAATAACAAACCTTAACATGGATTCATTGATACTCTCCATATTTAATTACGTAGATGCTGTTTATAGACCCTGATTAGTAAATAAAATGTCCCGCCTAATACAAAGAGTGCAAAATGCATGCGCACGTTTTTGCTTTGAAATTGCGCCTTGCAGTCACATTACACCATTTTTACTGACCAATGAATGTTTTAAAAATGAAATACCGTCGCCAATTACATTTGGCAGCTTTAATGTCGGAGTGATTAAATCCGGGAAACCAGAATACTTGTATTCTAGGTTTAAATGGGCAAAATAGTTTTATTATAGCAAATACGAAACACGGGCATCATCTTATTTCTCATGGAACTCATGTAGTATCTAAGAAGAGTTTAATAAGCATTTACAGAATATACAGAAGTCGGATGTGTGAAACGTTTTCGCCGATAGAGGTCATACGCATTGCGTCTTATTGGGCCCCACTCTATTAATAATTGTATTCTTATAATTTAATTTTTATTAGATATTATTTATTTTGTGTACACAAAGTTATTGATGTTTTATATATAATCTTGATGATTTTTTATTTGATTTTATATTTATATATGATTTTATAATATTCAGTGTCAGTTACCTACTCCCACGTGATGCAAGGGTTGTACTAAAAATCCGTAGCTCATGCTGAGTGCAGACCCTGTCTGGCGACACTGTGCATGCAGCAACGTATGCATATCTAGACAATGTACTGTTTTATTTTGATTTTTTTTAAATCTTTTCTTTTTGTTAATATTTTGTTTATGAATGTTGATTGTACAGTGTTAGTCAAATAAATACCTATTCTATTCTATTCTAAAATTACAACAAAACAAAACTACAAAAGACTATAAATAATAAAATTCTAATCAAATATTTATTTACTTTGGAGAGAAGGTATTTGACTCGCTTTTACGATAACGCAGGACTGTTATAGCTCATGGGGAGCTTATATGGGTTGGTTCCTGCAAGCTAAGCTATGGCAGTAATGGTGGGATGTTCATAAAATGTAAATCGTGGAGCATAACAGTAGCAATCAATCAATCGAATTGAAAAATGCCTTTTTTCTATAGATTTATTACATTTTAAATTTATACAACGTGTAACAGAAAGGTGTGGTAAAAATGAAAAGATCCAAAGTGTATCCGATCTAGATGTTGTATGCAGAGTTACTGAGACATCATCATTAACTTTAATTAGTTAGGCAATTTTGAATTAAATATTTCTATTGTGATTGTCATATCAAAATAAACAAGTCACAGCCCTAATGGTTTAGAAAGTAGTAAGTAGTAAGTACACAGAGGTACTTACATTTATGGTTACTGCTGCTTGCTTATGCGCTCCTGACGCGCATGACTTCACTAATATAAATATTTATTGAGATTTGTCCTAAGATTTAATATATTAAAAACAATAATAACAGAAAAGAAACTAAACTAATCTTACTACGATAAAGAAAAAAATAATAAATATTGAATTTACAATTGCGTGTCAAATTAAAGTTAATAATTATGTCTACTAAGAGTTAACTCCCACTACACAACCACCATCACAAGATTTTTTATTTTTTTTTTTATTTTATTTTTTTTTTTATTTTTTATACATAGCACGGCAAATGACTCCATTTCACCTGATGTTAAGTGAATATGGAATCCAAATGCGATGACAACTGGTGCAGCGTGAAAATAACGCAGCATCAGTTACCCTCACTCTGCCGGCCCACAAGGTGCCTCTTCACGCCTCGTTTGAAGGACCCCATATCATAGGAAGGAGGGAAAACGTGTGCAGGCAAACTATTCCATGTTTTGGAAGTGCGACAAAAAAATGAGTCACCAAATTTCTTAGTGCGTGATGGAATATTTGAGACAGTGAAGCGGTGACTCCGGAGAGCAGCACGCGTATTCCTATGGAGGAAGGGAGAAGGAGGGATGAGGTTAAAGAGTTCTTCAGAGCACTCGCCATGGTATAAGCGGTAAAACACGCTGAGTGACGCAATATCTCTACGCAATTGCAGAGTTTCGAGAGTATTTGTGACTTCTGCGTTGCCGATAATGCGTACAGCGCGACGCTGCAATCTGTCCAAAGCATCGAGAAGGTACTTTGCGGAACCGTCCCAGATGTGCGAGCAATACTCCACGCAAGACCGTACCTGTGTCTTGTACAAAAGGCACAACTGGTCAGGCGTAAAGAATCGCCGCACCCTGTTCAGAATACCGAGTTTTCGTGAGGCTGTTTTGATCACGGCTTCGATGTAGTCTCTTTGGTTTAGATCGCAGCGAATCGTCATACCGAGCATGTTGATACTGCTCTGCAGGCTTAGAGATGTACCCTGAAGAGTTGGAAGGGGAAGGAATGGTGACTTTTTTGCCGTGAACGCACACACCTGTGTTTTCTTGGCATTGAACTCAACAAGATTATTGGAGCCCCATTTAGATATGAGGTCCAATACCCGATTGAGCTCAATGACAAGATTCACTCGGTTAACTTCGGTTTCGACCCGCCCGGCCGCTGGGTGACCGTTATATCCCCCATGCACTGTGCTATCATCTGCATAGCAATGAATATTTCCAAGTGGAAGCATATCATTAATATGCAGAAGGAACAGCGTGGGGGACAGAACGGAACCTTGAGGGACACCAGCGTTCACTGACATGAACCGCGAAGCGCATCCATCAGACAGGACACGGATTCTCCGCTCATGTAGGAAGCCAGCGACCCAGTTGCAGAACTGAGCAGGCAGACCGTATGCCGGGAGCTTGGAGAGAAGAGCTTTGTGCCAGACCCGATCAAAAGCCTTGGCTATGTCAAGGCTAACAGCCATCGACTCACCACGCTTGTCAATAGCCTCACCCCAGAGATGTGCAACGTACGCTAGAAGATCACCCGTTGATCGTTTCGGCCGAAACCCATATTGGCGATCATGAATTATGGAGTGTTCTTCCAGGTAGTGGACTAGTTGTTTGTTTAAAATACGATCTAGATCGGAAACACTTTGGATCTTTTCATTTTTATCACACCTTTCTGTTACACATTGTATATTCGACCAATCTAATTACTACATTTCTTTTACTTGCTTTTACTTGAAATATGATTATTCAATCATATTTCAGATAAACTATGTAATACAATCATAATCATCACGAATCCATGCATGGAACAACTGTAATAGTTACAACGAATGCAACTCGGCCTCCGACTGAAATTCAGCGTCATGGCTGATTTGTTATAACAAAGAGTTATAACAAAAATAATTTATAACAAAAATTCTTTAGCTGACATTGACATTAATTTACATTGTTTTATTTTTTGTCCTGCAGTGTAGTCTCTTTTGGCTCAATACTTAATACTCAATAATTTATTGCATTCCACAATGATAAGGAGATGGGAGGTAAAATTACATTAAGTACAATGTAGACCCTGAAAAGGACACAGCAATTATATTATATTGAGAGGAAGACTTACTACTTTTACAATAACATTAATATTTAAATTTTTAATTCTTTATATTGTATAAATTCTGGAACACTATTCCATAACATTTCCCTAATGTAGTTTTTTAATGAACACATTGTCACTTTTTTCATCAGCTAAATCTTTTGGCAACTTATTAAATAAATTTGTTGACATTAAGAGAGGGCTAGAGGAGTTCATTTTAAGCCTTGTTACTGGTATCATCAATTTGTGGCCGTGTCGTGATGTGTATCGTGATGGAATGTCTCGTCGCTTTGTAAAGTAGTTCGGATGTTTGCGTATGAATTTACAAAATTTCCAATATATAGATAAAGAAGGGAAAATTTTAAATCTTTTTAAAAACGCTGAGATGGTGATAATTATAATTTTTTAATAACCGCGGATCTTGTTTAGCGGCGGCGTGCATTTGGAGTAACTATATTAGTAGTCCACTGACTACTAATACAGACTGATGATGATGGTATTATTCTAGAAAAAAACCATTACCTCCCCGGATAGTCCAACATTCCTGTACCAATCTTTCAGTGCTATTTATAAGTCAACATAGTGATGATGAGCAGCTGTTTACGTAACATGATCTTGCAAGTTATACGACGTAGGTTCATCAGCCCCAATACCCACAAACGATATAACCGGTATGGGTGTCTCATCTTTTGGAACTGAAAATAAAATATCATAATTAATAAACTAGATTTGATTCACAAAAATGCAATTGAAATAATATGTAGTGTTAATCACTCGTTTATCAAGCCATGAATATCGGTTTTGGTGTTCATGTTCATTTTCAGCCATTGATTCTTCTGCATGTGCATATTTTTGAGGGCGGGAAGGCGGTATATGCGTGCTGCATTCAAGCTTGATAAAGTAGTGATTTAACGGTTTAACACTACATATCATTATTTTAATTGCATTTTCGTATGCCATGGATTTCCGCAAAGTAACGCCTGATTCCATTAATTCTCATAAATTAAACTAGATTATAACTGCCTTTGTGGTCTAGTGGTTTTAAGACTACCGATCTCAGACCCAAAGGTTCGGGTTCGATTCCCAGCGGGGGGGTACAGTTATGTACTCGATTTGGTTGAGGGTAGGGTTCGGTAAGTCTCCCGGGCTAGCTACCCCATATTGTCTAACCGTTTAGAACAAGATTGCAGTTTAGCTCTTCTTAAAGTTAACTCGCACTCGTACTACTAATAGCTCTCAATGGAACTGCGCGCAAGTACAAATTATATAGAAAATTTGGTAGTTAATATATAATGATTTTAAAAGCAGAACACCCACTGCTTAGATTTAAGGTGATGGATGAATGTGTGGAAAGTGGAATATGAGTACGAGAGGCATAAATGATAGAACTTGAATGCAAGAAAAATAAAGTAATAAAAAAGAATCCGATCATGTTGGAGGAAGTAGGATTTTTTTTTAATGGAACCGCGCACTTGAGGGTGCAGTGTTACTACCAGCTGTCGTGGTTCCTATGTAAGAGTTGTAAACAGTAATCGAATATTGTTTATGCTAGGTTAATGTACACACGCCTGCACATCAACCTACTACAAGCTGTCAAATTTCCTCGATAGACTTTAAACTTTATTTCTAAAACATATGGTTGAAAATGTATTGAAAAAATTTGACAAATCAAATGAAATCAAAAATCATTTATTCGCCTAAAACATGGTAATATAGCTGGTCATGATAATAGTATGTACAAACATGTTTAACCAAAACTGGCATGCAAATATTAATTGAATCTATTTTAAATGTTAATTTAATTTTAAATATTAATTATAAAAATTACAAAAATATTATTTATTATATCACATATCAAATTCTAAAATTTTATTTATTATGTCATACATCAAATTTTTATCAATTCAATTTGACAGTTTTGGATAGGTTGATGTACAGCCGTCTGTACATTTGCCACAAATTAAGTTCGTCACATTTTTATACACTTCATAGATTGAAAGAAAATTTGTCACATGCATTAAAATATATGTGTTAGTTCGTGACAAGACCAAATTAAAATATGACAGAATTTACTTCATAAAAATAGAAGTGTGGCAAATTTACAATAACCCTTTATGCTTACTTTCGTCTTTGTTATTTCCGCCTTTTAGATGCAGCATCAGCCAATTTCGTTTCACGACTAAAACGACGATTATAGTTATTATAATCAACGCTATAAGTGTAGCCCCACCCGCTGCATAATACCAAAGCATATTTGACCTGGAACGTAATAATAATCAATTAAAATAATCCACTAAATGTTTATTAAGTATTTTTAAACTACGAATAAAACTCTTTTAAATACAACTGAAACAGTAAGAGTCCACAAAAAATATCAATATAACTAACTATATATTTACAACAAAACTAAAATGTACAAAAAAGGCCCGTCAAGTGCAGTAGTACCCAGCAAGCTAGGGGCATAAATAATGCAGTTGTTATCTCTCATTTTGAGTCTTAAGTATTTTTTTTGTATCTGTTTAAGGAATGAGTAAACAGGCATTATTTATATGCTGATGAGATCGCCGTCAAATATTTGCCTATATATGTTTTTCAAATTTTTTTTTTTTAATTGTTGAGCTAAACATACTTATATTTAAGTTGTTCGTCTACGAGTTACTTACTTATCATTAACTTACTTTTCATTTTCGACTCCATATTCTGCCTTGCTAAGCGTTTCATTGAGTGTTCGATTATTATCTCTCACTTCAGAACGGTTACTTTTAAAAGATGAGTTTCGGAATGAACCTACGATTTCTCTTTCGCTTAACTTGGTGGTTTCTAATAAGTTTTCCTTATACGATGATGTTTCAGTCATATCTATATATTCATTCCATGTGCTTGTTTCTGGAATGCCTGGTTCTACACAGCCACCATGAGCGCAGCCTTTCAAGCAAAATGGTATACAGAGCATATTTTGCGACAATTGATATCCTTTTGGACAAAGGCATACATCGTCAGAACAATATGGGTTAATATACATTATGTATTCCGAACCGCACTGACAGACATTAGGGCCGCTGCAAGTGCCGTTAGGACATCCGTCAGTACAATAAGGGTCACAAGTTTTGTTAATGGACATTATGTAGCCCGCATCACACTGACAGATATTAGGGCTGATGCATGTGCCGTTGGGACATCCGTCGGGGCAATAAGGGTCACAGGTGTTTCTGTTGGACATGAGGTATCCCGAATTACATGTACACGTGTAGGGGCTTACACAAGTGCCGTTCGGGCATCCGTCAGAGCAATGAGGTTCACAAGTTAGATTAAATGACATTCTATAATCCTCGTTACATGTACACGTGTTGGGGCTTACACAAGTGCCGTAAGGGCATCCGTCAGAGCAATGCGGCTCACAAGTTAGATTTATTGACATTCTATAACCCTCGTTACATGTACACGTGTTGGGGCTTACACAAGTGCCGTTAGGGCATCCATCAGAGCAATGAGGCTCACAAGTTAGATTTAATGACATTCTATAATCCTCGTTACATGTACACGTGTTGGGGCTTACACAAGTGCCGTAAGAGCATCCGTCAGAGCAATGAGGTTCACAAGTTAGATTCAATGACGTTTTATATCCCTCGTTACATGTACACGTGTTGGGGCTTACACAAGTGCCGTTAGGGCATCCGTCAGAGCAATGCGGCTCACAAGTTAGATTTAATGACATTTTATAGCCCTCGTTACATGTACACGTGTTAGGGCTTACACAAGTGCCGTTAGGGCATCCATCAGAGCAATGAGGCTCACAAGTTAGATTTAATGACATTCTATAATCCTCGTTACATGTACACGTGTTAGGGCTTACACAAGTGCCGTAAGGGCATCCGTCAGAGCAATACGGCTCACAAGTTAGATTTAATGACATTCTATAACCCTCGTTACATGTACAGATGTTGGGGCTTACACAAGTGCCGTAAGGGCATCCGTCAAAGCAATGAGGCTCACAAGTTAGATTTAATGACATTCTATAACCCTCGTTACATGTACACGTGTTGGGGCTTACACAAGTGCCGTAAAGGCATCCGTCAGAGCAATGCGGCTCACAAGTTAGATTTAATGACATTCTATAACCCTCGTTACATGTACAGATGTTGGGGCTTAAACAAATGCCGTAAGGGCATCCGTCAGAGCAATGTGGCTCACAAGTTAGATTCAATGACATTTTATAACCCTCGTTACATGTACACGTGTTGGGGCTTATACAAGTGCCGTTAGGGCATCCGTCAGAGCAATGAGGCTTACAGGTTAGATTTAATGACATTCTATAACCCTCGTTACATGTACACGTGTTGGGACTTACACAAGTGCCGTTAGGGCATCCGTCAGAACAATGAGGCTCACAAGTTAGATTTAATGACATTCTATAACCCTCGTTACATGTACACGTGTTGGGGCTTACACAAGTGCCGTTAGGGCATCCGTCAGAGCACTGAGGCTCACAAGTTAGATTTAATGACGTTCTATAACCCTCGTTACATGTACACGTGTTGGGGCTTACACAAGTGCCGTAAGGGCATCCGTCAGAGCAATGAGGCTCACAAGTTTTCTTGGTAGATAGTTTATATCCGTGATCACATAGGCATTTATTTGGAGCAATACAAGTTCCATGTGTACAAGAAACATTGCAGACAGGTTGGCATAATTCGTCAAGTAATTTATAACCTGCATTGCATTCACAAGTTTTGGGAGCAACACAAATACCGTTAGTACATTTTTTACAAATGGGTGCACATTGGTTTTGTGCGTTCTTTTCATAATCCATGGAGCAAACGCAAGATTCAGGTCCGATACATGTGCCATTAGGGCAACCGTCGGAACAAATAGGTACGCAATTGTACTTGGACCAAGTATGCTTGTAGCCCGCATCACATTCACAGGTATCCGGGGCCACACATGTTGAGTTTTGGCATGGGTAAGTACATATTGGGTCACACTGTTCGTACGGATACAAATGTTTGCTATATCCCGTGCAACAAACAGTTTTGTATTTCCAACTCTGAAAGGTTAAAAGTTATTAAGTGACAGACATTTAGAAATATTTTGAAAATTATAAACACATGACAATACCAGCGTTTTATTTAGATTGCCAATAATTTGATATATACTGGTTAAAAATAATAAAAGTTTCGTCGTATCTTTTCAATTATATTTAAAAAAGCGTTGTTTTGACGGTAAGTTTTTAAAAAAAATAATAATAAAAATCCTTAAGATTGTTCTTTAAACATCAACCGACAACACTTTCATATATTTATTTATCACATCATCATCATCTCAGCCAAAAGACGTCCACTGCTGGGCAAACGCCTCCCCCAAGGATATCCACAAAGACCGGTTTTATAATAATAGGTAATTAATAATGAAATTTTTTTTACCGAAAGAATAACATTATAGGTTTTCCGTCTTATTCTAGTTTTCTTACACCAAAAATAGCAGTCAGGTTTTTTGTAGCTTTCGGTAACAAACATGGCCCTTGAATATAGAGATGTAACGGTGTATCTGCAGTATAAATGTTAGTGTTTTAATTTCTAATACACATAATATAAGTAGAGATACCACTAAAGAAACTTGAAAAAATAACTAACAAAAAAGTTAAGATAATTACAACCGTGACATGTATTAAAAACAATAATGAAACATAACATAACTAATTACAATAGGGAAAAAATTAAGCAAAAAAAAATTAAAATAACTCAACAAAAGACAAAATAAAACCTATAAGCCTATGCACATAACTATTTCAATACTGCTAAAAGCACTCGATATTATTTAAAGTAATTACTTAAGTAGTTATCTGTACTTACGACACTTTCTTCGTACATTCTTTGCTAAGCACCTGATTATTTATAGAAAAAACTAACACTAAACCGAATAAGAAAAGCCAATGCCACATCACTGTGTTCAAAATGAACATGAAAACAATGACTTTAAGCTGCGGAGCGGAGGACAAGGCGATAACTTAACGATTAGAGTGACCATACAATTGTGTGAACAAAAGGAATTATTGCAACATTTGTGTAAAATTATACACACCCACACAGATCTATGTGTAACTAAAATTTAAATTTTACGATAGAAATATATACCTTTATCGTATATAAAACCTACTATATATACACTTATATCGACGTTCTTATTCCTATATCGACCTAAAACTAAAGTCTCACTTGCTAAACTATAATAATTCATAATCTCTTTGTTAATATATAATGCTAGTGTTATATAATGTATATTTTTTTAGTTTGAATCAGTTATTTTTTTAATTTGATATATCTTAATTTAATTGTATCGACGCAGGCTTTAATTTAATTGAAAGCACTCACTACAAACCTCATATTGGTTTTCGAAGTGCTTTTCTAATTTGTAATTTTCTTTGCATGTGTTTAAAATTGGTAAATAAATGAAAAAAAAACCTATACCACATTCGGTAGTTTAAGAAACAATGGAGCCTGATGCTAGTATGAATTCCTGAAATCGGATGATTTTGGTAGAGATTCCAATTCGGCAAACTAAACCTAAAGATATCTTAATTCACAACCAGGGGCCTTACCATGAGCTCCTTACGCAGTATTATTGCATTTGTAAAAGCGAGACGCACATGTAGCGACGACGGTTACACGTGTCTCGTTTTCACAACTGCAATAATACTTCTTTAAGAGCTCATGGTAAGGCCCCAGTTAGTAATCATCATCACTAAGTAGGTAACTATCAGGTAGAAGAATAACAAACGCTTCTTCGCCGTGATGGTTTTTAAAAACCTTAATATTTTTAAACATTTTTGTCGCCGGATTAAAACACAACTTATGAACAACATGTTTCTGATCTCATTCCCGAACCAGTCCTGATTATTTATTGCAAATATGGAAAACACAATATTGAATAAAATGAATGAAGATATAAATAGTACTGACAAAGCACAGCATCCTATGTGTCATGTTATTTAACTAAGTGGATGTGATTGATAAAGTAATGTTATAAAACAGTACCGTTGTGTGGTGCTGCTTGCATGATGATAAAATAAATGAATGAAATAATAAATAAAGTACATTTAATTCAGATCTGTATCCATAGTGTTAGTAACAATATTTAACTTAAAACCTATGTTAGTTTATAATTAATTGGCACACATTGGTATTATAATTAATTTTGGTGTCTTTGACGAGAATGACACGTTATAGCGCTGTCTACGTCCAGAGACTTTCAACTTCAGCTGCTGCTGGCATCCCTGACGCACTGCAGTGTCGAGGCAGCCCCATCAGCTCCCTGAATGCGTTGTAATATAGAGTGCGCAGGGCCCTGCACGCTCTTTGGGTATAATTCTTCCTCAGGTTGCACGTGTATAATGAGTGACAATAGTAAAAACGTAATTTTTACATTTTTACCTGCCTTTTATTATTAGATACTACCGCAGTATACTGCCGCAGTATCCTAGGGATTTCCCTATATTTATATGACGTCATAAACGTCGCCATTTTTGTATTGTAAGCACTGGCATTTTCAAGGTAAGGTGCTCTCAGTCCTCCGTATCAGTATCCAGAAATAACATGGATGACAGCATGGATGATATACTGGACTGCGTTCCGTTTTAAACAGTAACCAGTATAGCTAACTATAAAGGAACGCCTTCGCAGTATACTAAATTGACGTCACATCGTACAGTGCTCGTAGTGTATATCGGAACATAACCCTAGATGCAATGCAGACCGACTGGCATGAGGTGCCTCGGGAAAGAGACGGCAGAGGTTAAACAAGAGTGGGGACGCCTTTACCCAGGATACCCCGGAAAAGGACACTTACCGCTTATATATTAATTGAATATTTGGTTCAAAACCACAAAGACTTGTTTTTTACAGAAGTTATTAAAGTCAAAGTCAAAGTCAAAGTCAAAGTCATAGTCATAGTCAAAGTCAAAGTCAAGGTCAAAGTCAAAGTCA
Organism: Eudonia mercurella; assembly: GCA_963082485.1. Lineage (NCBI taxonomy): Eukaryota > Metazoa > Arthropoda > Insecta > Lepidoptera > Crambidae > Eudonia > Eudonia mercurella. The sequence continues at coordinate 1,133,785 of OY720028.1, read as the reverse complement.
AAAATTAATAGAAACAATAAAATACGGATTTTTATTTTACAAAACATATTGTTTTATTGTATTAAATAACGTTATCGTAAACATTATTCTGTATACATAATAAGTTTATCGCAAATAATAAAATATAGAAACTATTTTCACACTATTTAAATGTATTATTTCTGTTGTTACCCAGTAGGTAACGATGTTTTTATTTTTTTTTAAACTATGTTCTTGGTAAATTTCCTATTGTTTAATCTCCATTTCAATATTTTTGCTGCGTGTGTGGGGTAGAACTGAAAAAGATAAATTAATAATAATCGTCAGCAGTACGAACCTTGGGTTGAATGCGAGAAATAGCGGAGCTGTGCCTCCTTAGAAAACTGACGAAAACCTATTCTAACATATAAGTTTCATCATCAAAGTGCCTAGTGTGAATTTTTTTTACTATCCGTATTCATTCGACTACGTTTACATGAACGAAAATTTGTATGGCAAAATTTGAACTTTTCTCAAAAGTCGCTAGGAGGCGCTGTTTCAATGCCGTACTCGTACTAAGTCACGTTTTCGTTAACGTGAACGAAACTCAAATGAAACTCACACTAGGTAGGTTTCATCATCGACAATGACTAGGCACATTATACTGGCTTCTACTATTTACTTAGATTATGTATAAATAGAAAAATATACAACACTTCTTAAATTTTAATTTAACAATATTTGCGTAAATAATTAAAATATATCTTGCCTAATTCTTAACTGATCTTTGATAATTGTAAAAATATTAGGATCGGATGATGATGACGTAGTTGTCGGCATTAATTATGGCTTCTTTGGCTTACAAAGTGACAGTAGATAGTGTTTGAAAATTTCGGCGGGTTGGACAGAACCACGACAGCGTAAAGCTAGTGCACCGAACCCAATATTTCACGGGTTACTGGTTCGAATCCCGCTCGTGGACATTTTTTGACCCCTTTTTCAGTTTTTTCCTTGTTTGCAACAAAATTTGCGTAAAATGATATATATTATAACCATAATTATGTGAAAAAATTCTTATTTACATTCATATTTACCGTAGGAACCTTTTCGCAAGCAACCATAAATCATTTTGACGATAAATAATACAATTAAAGCTGTACAGATAAGAGATAAGATAATTATTAACACCATATTTGTAATACTGACATCCTTCTCAATTGAATGATTCCTGAAAGTAAAAGTTTTATATAATAGAATAATTGTACAAATTATAACGACAAATTTATATTATATATGATCAAACGAACTTCCAGGTTCCGAGGTTCGATCACTATTATATGAGTTCGCTTCATTCGAAGATATATTACCACAGTAGCGAATGAAATATAATTATACGAGTAGTTTTAATCACTTACTGGTGTCTACCATACTTTGAATCCGAAGTTTGTGTGGTATCCACCACGGAAAATGTAGCGTGTGTTGTGACGGCAGATGCGATGGATTCTGTCGATTCTAGTTCTTTTGTATTCGCAACTTTCTCATATTCAATTATACGTGCTTTGTCACTAGCCTCAGTAGTACTTCTATTGCCGTGTCCGTCTATTATATAATGAATTAAAAAGCTAGACCTAGTGACCGTACTGGTTTGGTTTGGCTTAACGTCTTCCGTAGTTGTATTTTCTTCTGATTCATGAAGATAAATTTCTGGCTTAACATTATAATCTGGATATCGAAACTTGCTGTAGTTGTATAAATCTGAATCTTTGGGACCTTCAAAATCGTGTAAAGATGTTTCAGTTGTAGTTTTTGATACATCAGCTATACTCTTAGTTATTTCTGAGAAATATTCTAAATTAGTAAAGTTTATTGACATCACAGGTTTTATATGAAATCGAGATTCATGGCTGATCGATCTCATAGTATTGTTATCTTCATAAGTAGAAATATAATCTGTGTCTCTAGTAAAGTTATTAACACTATAAATATCCCACTTTTCAGTAACATTTAATGTATCTGTAATATTTTTAACTATTTCATCAGTAGGCATAGCACTAGTAGAGCTATAATTTTTTAATACTTCGTTGACCAGTATTTCAGGAATGTGTTCAAGTTTTTCTGTAGATCTATTGATATGCTCTGGCATGGTATATTCAGCAGTATCGTAATCTTCGTATCCATCGTAAGTAGAAGAACTGTCAAATATTCTCGGTTCAATGGGCTCAAATCCCAGCCCAAGCTCATCAGAATGGTGAGCTCTAGACAACATTTCAATTGTATCAGTAGTGCTAATGAAGACAGTGCTGCTGGAATCATTTGTGGTTTTAACATCTTTAATCAAATGATCTGTGTTATCTGTAATGTCAATGATGCTTATACTGGAACGATCGCTTAAATATTCTGTTTTAGATGTGTCATTTTCAGTAACTGTTGAGGTATTCAATAAAAATATAACATTAGTTGTCATGGCATCCGTGACTGTACTCTCTGTGACAGTAGTGTCCGTTGTAATATGATCTGTTTTTAACATATCGAGCTTGTCGGCTAGCGTAGGGCTAGTTTGGTATCTATTGGAAAATAAAAATTAAACGTTATTGACTTAATTTAGCACTTTTATGTCGATGTCATAGCAAGGGATCGAAATAGGTAGAGTATAATTGCCTTAAGTTGGTGAAAAGGTTATAACATGTAGTTGTTGAAACCACATCATTACGGGATCACACTAAATAGGTACATTTTTGTTTGTTGAATAAGTTATCGAAGTTAATTTGTTGAATTAACTACCGTAATTTTAGTTACCGAAGTATGTATAGCCACTTTTGATTAATAATCTTTTACGTAAATGGTAATATTATCATGAATTATTTTTTTTGTAAATGTGATTGTTCAGCTTTATAATGTAAGCTCAGTTAGAAAGGACCATCATGTCCTTGACAAATAAAATATTATATTGGCTATTTATTTTAAAAACCAAGTCAAAAAAGTATTCGTTTGTAAAATATTTCTCAAGTTTATCATATATTTTTTACTGTGTAGGTTTTACAAAGACAATAACAAGATAATACCTTATTAAACTACTTAAAATTAAACTTATAAAAAATATATAAACTATAACTACTACTAACTATAATAATAATAATTTAATTGTTTTTTCATTAACTTTATGCATTTATGCTCTACCTATTTCCATCACCGTCTGTGACGGTCCGTCTCAAGACCAAATCTGTATTTACCCAGCACACTCGCACATATTACCGGCGCTGAACACCAAGTTTCTGAAACATGTCAAATGTATTAACTTATTTCTAATTAATATTTATCATAATATTTGCGCAAAAAATGGTATCTCTGTTGCGCACAGTAAGGGGCAGTACCAACAACATCCTGAGGGTTATTGCTAGCAGGCAAAATGTTTGTCCTATTATGTGGCACTTATGTCAGGCAACTACATCTATGTTAAATATAGAATACTAACATAAGAAATAAGGTGATTTTTACTAACATTCATGAAAATGATTATTGCGATTATTATTATTATTTTTATTTTTATACTATAATCAAATTAATTAATTGTATTATGTCAAATTTAAATTATTAATTAAATTATATACAATAATGATATGTACTAACAATAGCTCCTAGTAAGTTTCTTTGTTACTAACCAATGAGTCTTTGTTACTTGAATGAATAAATGTATTATTATAATATTTTTTCTGATACTCACTCTCCTGAATTTAATATTTTTAGGCTGCATGGTGCCTCAGCCTGAAATTTGACAAATCAAATATTTTATTTTCAGTAAACGCGTCATATAGGGCGCATTAAGTGGTTGTCTATTTTATTTGAATCGGGACATTTAATAATAATTACTAGCTTATATCCCGTAAAACTGGCAGTTTCGAAAAATGCGGCCTTATTGCTGGTCTACAATAATCTATATCAATATAAAGATCTGTGCAAAGTTTCAGCTTTTGCATACACAATACACACAAGTGCCAATCAAAACAATCACCTGTGTCATCAAAATTTACCCCAACCACAACAACAGAAAGCGGTCAACTACAACAGGATATAAACGTCAATGTATTTTTAAAAGATTGAGGAGGCAGACGAGGCGGGTCACCTGATGGAAAGTAATCACCGCCGCCCATGGACACCTGCAAAACCAAAGTAATCGCAGATGCGTTACCGGCCTTGAGGAAGGAGTTGTATCTTGAGGAGGGAGCAGGAATTGGGAGGGGGGAGGGGTAAGAGATAGGATTCCTGATGACAATAAAAGTTTTATGTTAAAATGTATGTATGTAGGTAGGTACCTTCGGAGTAGCGGTTGTGATTTTTACATACCTGTAATTACAAAGATAAATTTGTTATTTGATCTCATCTCTTCTCATCTTTAAGATATAAATTTTCCTTGTTTCGTGTGGTCAGCACATTTAGACAGTGTCAAATTTATATTTTATACAAATTAACTATATATGTAATATTATACATTATTTCCTTTGCTTGATAATAGATGATAGTAAATGACATAGAAAGATAATAGATATTCCCCCAATCATCATCACCATCATGTTAATTAGTAAATTTCCTAAATAACAAATAACATAATTTTAATTGAACAATAGGATTCTCACAAGATTTTAAGATATATGTAACAAGGATGTATATAGGTATGATAAGAAGACAGCTCATTTTTCGATATTTATTTTTGATTTTATATGACCTGATGAGGATGAGGACATATTCTACGAATATTGCAAGCAGGTCCAAATCGATAGAGCCCCACCATTTTATAATAATTTTACTTGTTATTTGAAGTTTGTTTGATATATCAATGTAAAAATACTAATAAAAATACTATATTTGTGCAATCGTTGTACAAAAACAATTGAAAATAGTCGATGATTTTAAAAATTTGTAAAAATCTAATAATACTATCGATAGGTCTGTAATTAAGGAAGGGCGTTTGGTTTGGGTGAAAACACAAATAATGGAAAATAATTTCGTTACAAATATGAAAAAATAATATAAATAAAACATTATGAAAATTAAGAAGTACGCAACAATTAATTAATTTGGCATAAAACTACTGCAACAAAAATCGTGTAGGCACTTACTTTAGACATGAACATAGCTCGTCTCTATTCATCACGTTGATCATTCTGTAAAATTTAAAATAGAACCTATATCATCAAATAATTATTTATACAAATATTTTATAAAAACACATGAAATTGAAATAACATGTAGTGTTTATATCCTAGCTATCTAGCGATTTGGCGGAATTAATACTACATATTATTTCAATTACATTTTTTGTACCATTGTGTGATAGGCGTTTATACATAAGTTTTTATATTTCCGCACTCTCTTTCAAAGAACTTTAACAATGCCAAATCTAACACTCCTTAATAACTATTTGCGAATGTTATGTACACTTGTCACAAACACACAAATTGTCATAAGAATGAAACATGTTAAATAAGTTTCTTATTTAAGTTTTATGTTTATGGTTTGGTAGTACCACATGAGTACTACCTATATGAAATAAATAAAGAAAAAGCGCTAGCACACCAAAGGTCGTGTATAATTATTTAATATTATGTCATTATTGTTGTTGTGTTTGGGTTCAACCTCGTTCATGTGGGAAGTCCAGAACACAACAGCGGGATAATATGCTGATGATTTTTTTTTCTTAGGTGAATTGGGTTGATTTTGAATTTGAATTTTGATGATTGAATGATTCAAGGTTGAATTTGAATGATTGATGATTGAATTTTGTTACTGTTGAAGTATCAAAACTAGAGTAGTTATGCAGTTATACATCAGAAAACCAATGACAGATTTACATTAATAGAATATGATGATAATGAGCCATCTAACTAAGAGAACGACGACACCAAAAGTCATTCGAGTCCATTAATAATATATGTATAAGCACTAAGGTACCTTGTCAAAGTGATGACAGAAATTACATTACATGGTAAACAAAAAATGGAATTCTCTCCCAGTACTCGTATTTCCTCGTTCCTGCAACATGGGCTCCTTTAAACGAGGAGTGGAGAAACAACTTGCGGATCGGCAAAGTGCACTCCACTCCTTGTGCTTAACATCAGACAGAGCAGTCATTTGGCAACGTTTCTACAAAGAAATACTTATTAAAGAGCGAAAGGGTATGGTCGCGCCAGAAACGCGACGGTCTCAATCAACTAAAAGATACGCCGCACAAGCCGACGGCGGAGCTAGTGTGCTGATTGGACCGCGCGAACTTCTCTCAGCTCCAAAGACGTGCGGCGTGCATTTCGGTGCATTGAGTTCTCAACGATTGGCCCACCCATGACGTTGCGTCGTTCAGCACAAGCCGATTCGATCAGCCATAGAGAAATATAATTATACCATCAGCTCTCCGCTCCAGAACCTTCTAGAACTACTCGTAAATTGCCTACCAGCCGGTACACCCCTTCATAAAGTGCGAGTGCGCGTGTGTGTGTGTGCGCGATATTTCTTCTACCAGCGACTTCTACCAGCTCAGCTCCATCCCCACGACAGTCGTGTCATGGCTACGCCGTCAACGTCAGCTCGCCAAGTAAGTCCCAATTATATCATCACCCATCCCTCTTCAGCTCCCTATTCCTCCCCAATCTGCCCACTCTGCTGTGTCGGCAGCCCAAACAGGGTACTTAGTTATTATTGAACCCGAACTATTCATCCTCTCACATTTTGCGTATGAACGTTCCACTGTCTTGCCTTTCTTTTGTAAGATTATGGGCAGATTGTGTGGGCATGCTTCCCAATATGCATTATGTTTTTTTAAATCTTTATTATACAACACAAAGGTGTAACAGGCTAAAAGATGGCTTTATGCCGGATAGCATTCAAATTCAATCAACCATCATCATCATCAACCATAAAACTGTGCAAAAAAACTGGTAGCCTACGAGTCAAAACGCATGCGCGTTACAAAGATATGTATTTATTGTTAGGTATTTATTCTTAATCACTTTCCGAGAGAAAAGTTTTCAATTGTGTTATATTTATCATTGTCACATTAACGGATATAAAAAGTGACAGCATAAATACTTTTCGAGTGAGTAATTGTGTCAGCAAATATGATTGTGAATAGGGACTGCGGTCACTATAAGCTTCTCCTTAAATAAGTTTTTAAGATTTTACATTAGATAAAACCTCATTTATTATGTTAATAAGGAGCAGAGAAAGCGCCTTTAACCACACAAAAACTGCCTAAATTTCTTGCCCGCTGTTCTCGGAGGAAGACTTTCCCAAAACCCGTACTGGTGGTAGATTCAGTAAGTAGTTTCGTTTAAACTTAATTATAGTTTTGACGTCAATAAGTGTCTGTGAAGGCTCATAACGAATAATTCTACTAACAAGTGTCATGTGAAGTTGCTAAAAATAGTAAGAAATACAAGAAAACTGTTATCCTAGCAATACTACAACCACACCCCACTCTACCTGTCAGATAACTCAACTCGCACAACACATGTCTCTTCAGCAGCAGTGCCTCGTAACATCTGGAAAATAGTCAATTCTCTTCTTAGTTAGGTATACTCTTGGCAGAGTGTTCGTGGTTATGGGTGGGTCCAGCCCCTCGATTCTCATAACAAAAACAGTAACGTTATCGTTGAGACTTTGTCGTTGATACCATTTTCATACTAACATTCAATTTAAAAGTCGTTCGAACGAAATTCCAACCAACCGATTACGGTAGATCTGAATACGGTTGTTTGGAACTTCGTTTAAAATCTGTTCGATTGACAGATGTGAATACAAAAATGGTTGTAACGATTATAGGGATAGCTTTAGGCTTGTATGATGCTCAAAATAAAAGTCGTTGTACTTGCACACTTTGTATAATTTCACCAGAATCTCCACACTTCAATCCGACAAAACAATTCCGCAACGAATAGTGACGGAGCCTCTCGCCACGCAAGAATGTATTGTCAGTATCAATACACGATCTATTATAAAATATAACTTCTTTTAAAACTAAATATTTATGATTCATATGTTTACCACAAATAATTACTATTAGAATTAGGCTCATTTTAACAATATAATACATTAATGACTTTTACAATTAAGTGTTGCTGTTTTTATTAAATCATAAACGTATCACATCAGGGTGAATAGAACTATGAAAACAATATTCTATCAGGTTTAAACAAATAATAAAACAAAAAAATATTATAATAGGCTTAAACGATTAAGTCACTACTATATCGTAACGATTTTACGGGAATCAGGGCACTGGTGAATGACGGTTCTTGCAATGCGCCTTCATTCAGCTCTTTTGGAAGCCTTGTGAGAACAGTCGGTCATCTTGGATTGGGTGAGGGAGCTAATGACGTCTGCCCATCTTGTTCAGTTAACGACCGCGGGATCTCATAGTCTATTAGTAACAACCAACCTTCTGTACTCAACATTAATAGGTGCACATTATGTGACTTACTTAAATGGAGAAGTTTTCATTTAATTATATAAAAGAGTGGCGGGCAAGAAATGAATGAGTTTATATAGCGCAGCGCCGTTTAGAGTGGCGTGCGAAGGAAGAATCCTGTGTTCTGCAGGTGGCAGAAGTGGGCTGATGATGATGATGATGATGATGATGACGATGATGATGATGATGATGATGATGATGATGATGATGACGATGCTGATGATGATGAATCTTAAATAGCGTAGTTCTAAATATTTTAGACTTTAATACATGCGTGCATCTATTCTCGATGAAAAGCTCTTAGTAGAGCTTTCATACATTATATAGTTTAATTCAGCAAGTCTTTTTACACATCACACGACAAACGACATTATTTATAAACGATATTTTATTTCATTTTGTTTGGGGAGCTAACAGTTATTATTCGCAATTTTACTCTATAAATAAGTAAAAGAAATAGCTTGGGATTGAGATGAATGGTAAGGCTATAGCGATAAGAGCGCAGCTTTTAAGTTGAAGAAGAAGAAATTAGAAAGAAAGAGAGAAAGAAATAATTACTATTACTTTGCTTTTACTTTATTTTATTCCTTAACTATGAAAAAAATGTGTCTTACACTTCACACGCTGTTTCTTAGATTTTTTTAATTTACTTTTTCAATTTATTTTATTTATTTTACAAGTTTATTTACGCAGAAAGTTAAATGTTCAATAACTGAATAAGTATCAGCAGATATGTACGAGTATGTAAGAGTATTACTGATTTAAATACTCTATTTTGTGGCACGGTAACAAAATACAAATCATGCAATTACAATAAATTACTTATACATACTACTACAATGACAACCGAGCACAGCATTTAAATGAAATATAAGTACTTAATTACAATAAATACTTCTATAAAATTTGTAGAATCCACCCGGGACCCCAGAGCTAGCAGCTACTTGGGCCAGCGCATAAGCATTGCTATCCAACGTGGCAATGCTGCTAGCTTACTGCCCTCCAATTCTGCTATTTAATTTGATCTGAAACGAATCTGGAACGCTACAGTTTCAACGTTTTCTTATCTGCTAACTACGAAACTATAGAGTTAGTTTCGTTGTTAGCAGAATACGAGAACGCTATAGTTTCAACATTTTCGTATTCTGCTAACTACGAAACCATAGAGTTGATTTCGTAGTTAGCAGAATAGCAAAAACGTTGAAACTATAGCGTTTCAGATTCGTTTCAGATCAAAATAAATAGCAGAATTGGGGGGCTGGGCACTTTGCCTGATGGGGATGATTTAGGGCAATTTTTTTTATTTAAAGTTACTAGTAGAATATAGTTTATAGTTTGTATAAGTTTAATTTTAAGTAGTTTAAATATTTATTACTTTTACTAACAGTAAAGTTCTTACAATTATGACATTATTTTTTAATTAACGTGTTACTTTTAGCAAACTACTTTTTACTTTTACCACTATAATTCTACATCAAATTTTTTACGACACACAGGTAAGTACAATTTATTTTTCAAGTGCAATATGATGTTGAATTCAAAAGAAACTCACCATAGTCAATAACAAAATCAACAAATAATTACAGCACATTTTTAAACCCACAGTACACAACTACTGTTTAATAAAATAGGTCATAAAACGAAGCCCACTAATGAGACTTCGAATAGGTTTACAAAGTAGGCAAAATGTTTGTCCGTGTGTCACAGGACGCACATGTCATTTTTGATAGTGATCATTAATATTACATTGTTTTCGGTATATGAGTAAGAAGCATTTCCGTTGTGCAATTATATACTATATCTAATATAATAAAAGAGTAGGTCTAACTTTCAACATACGATATCGATATTTATTTTTATAAAATGTTCAAAATGATTTTTAAAGCAAATTTTGTTGCGAACAAATTACAAAAACACAAATGTTGAAAAAATTTTTTTATATTTTATTTTTATATTTATTTTCATGGAAACCAACAGAACTAATTCATTAATCGCGATTATTTAATTAGTTCCGATGGTCTGTTCCGTTGTAATGGTAGCAAGCTTATAGTCAAGCTTATACGACTAGTTCAGATTTCATTCATTTTTTTTTAAATTGTTGTTTCAAGATAAAATCAATTAGTCTCACAAAGGTCGAGTGGGCATCGGCAATCCAAGGGTCGTGGGTTCGTTCAGAGACTAGTTGATTTTCCCTTTTTGTGATAGCAAAAATTTAAATAATAAAAACATGAAATACTGTATTTATTATCAACACATAGTTCAAGTGTAAAATCATCATTGTATTCAGAAAATATTGTTGTCAAGTCCTCTGAGGGATAGGCCTTACCTTATGCCACTGAACCTAATCTTCAGAACTTAGATAGATAGGTAAACACTTTATTGCTTACATTATAATACAGATTACAAGTAACAGAAAAATTAAATATAAAAGTAAGCATATCTATGCGGAAGAGATCGATTTAAGCGTTAAAACCATCTGGTTTTATCGCTTAAATCGATCTCTTCCATACAACCTTTGGGGCATAGGACAAATAAGGAGACAATGAGATAAGAACTTAACATTAAAAATCTTTTTTAGCCTATGTAACTATTATGGCTAGCAGTGCCACAGAGTAAACATTAGATATTTACTGATGTGGCAGTGCCCAATAACTCGAACGAAGACTCTTCTCTATTCTCTGATTCTTGCATCAGTTACGAAAATCCATATTTTTTAAATAAGTTAATTTTTTTTGCCTCATCCTATGATGTCTATGCTGGCATTGTCGAAATTCATTCCATTAACAAGCCACCTCATGCCAGTGTAGTACATTACATTATTTTAATGTTTATTTTTATAATTTTAATTTAAAAAATTATGTTCGTCGCAATATTTAGAACTTTTGACATAAAAATTACAAGTAGCGCCGTTGTATGGGCGTTGTATAGCATAAATCAAATACTTTATTATCATACCAATGAGCTCATTAAATAAATGCTATCAATACTTTTTTCAGCCTAATCTATTGATAAACGTTACATAAAAACAATCGCAAACATAACAAATATAGAAAATGATAATGTTTGCATGAATTATATTTTCCTAAAATATAGATTATAATAATATGTTAGTTTTAGCATTAATCACCAGAGAATAAAATATAGGGGTATGTTATCTATACTAATATTATAAAGAGGAAAGCTTTGTATTTTTGTATGTAAGTATGTTTGCAACGAATAAACTCTGTGCGAGACAGAAGAAAAACAAATTTCTTTGGGATAAATAATTTCATTTTATTGGCGGCATGAAATGCACGCCTTGTTTTTACAGTAATTTAATTGCGACTCTTTTTCTTCTTTTTACCGTTACATACAAAGTTAGTGGGAAAAAACCACGGACAATGAAATGAATGAATGAAAATATTCTTTATTGTACACCATACATGAGACTTAGAGAGGACAATAAAACATACAAACTCCAAGGAGTTTTAATTAAAATTAAGTGTTGGTATGCAACAAGCTCAAAAACTACTGGACCGATTTAAAAAATTCTTTCACCATTAGAATGCTACATTAGCGCTCAGTAACATAGGCTATACTAAAATATTATTATTTTATATCTCAAAATGTTTAAAAATAAAAGTACACTCGTGGGAAGCCGGGGCGGGCCGCTAGTGAGATATATAGGAATAAACACTTTATTGCTCAAACTATAATCACAAAATTAGGAGACTGTAGAAGGTAAGCTTCATACAAACGCGTTACGCACACTTAGACGCTATCTCCGACCATCTCAAACCAGACCGAGCGCAGCTGTTGCGAGATTCCTTGTTCGCGAGAGGTTGAGTATGCGTGGGTGGTCTCCTTATTTTGTTCTGTAACTCAGAACACAAACAGTGAACATTTTAATACAAACGTGGGAACGGCGGTCTTATTACTCAAAGCGGTCGCTTCCATACAACCTTTGCTGCATAGGACAACTGAGAGTTGGTTTTATGTAAGTAAAATTCTGCAGGGATACAGGTTAGAGTTTCTTGCCGGTTCTTCTCAGTACAAGGTCTCCCGCCCAGAGTAGACTTACGAACCAATAGCATAATGACGTTCATAAGAGCTATTTGTAGCCTAAACTGAATAAATGATTTTGAATTTTGAATTTTGAATTTTTTGAACTAACGGTGGATAATTTTTTAAATCACCGACCGTTATCTTGAAATTAAAAGAGACAGGAAAAATACAGTATGAATATAACAATGTTGCATTATTTACAGTTCGTTTTTTTGTCGTTGTCAAGAATTAGTTAGGTACCAGTACTTTAAATAAGACAAAAAGCATCACTCGTATTTGATGTGAATGAGTTAACCGGTTTGAAAATCGCACCCCAAGCTTCAGGCTTTGTGTACAAATGTGTATGTGTGTGTGTGTGTGTGTGTGTGTGTGTGTGTGTGTAGAACAATCCACAGAATGGAGCTACTTTTGAATCAAGTGTAACATTGATCGCAGCTTTGATTCCTTAAGTAGCTGCTAAAATGGATATCCCTAGCGTTCAAGGCGTTCGCTTGTGTGATTACCTCCAAAATCATACTGGTGCTGCTCATAATCGTGCTTATGCAATTAACATTAAAGAAATTAGAATATGGAAATTAAATAATTATGAAATATTTTATATAATACAATGAAAAAATTAAACGCCCCCCGACCCAGCCAGGAATCGAACCTGGGTCTTCCTCAATCCGAGCGGTTGCACTGACCGCTATGCTACCGGGAAGGCTGACATAAGCGCTGAATTTTGTCACTGCTTTTTAATTTTTGAGTGCCTCTTGCGGTACAATGCCATCTATCCAAAGGTCTGATGGCTATGCAGATTCATCTTTTCAGATGAAATACCACAAATTTGATAACACAACGCTATAGTAAATTTTACTTTTTATTTTTAACTGCTAATTGCTGCACTGAAGCTGAATTAAATATTTATGAAATATTTTATAAAATACAGTGAAAAAATTAAACGCCCACCCGATCCAGCCAGGAATGGAACCTGGGTCTTCCGCAATCCGCAATTTAACTCAGCTTCAGTGCAGCAATTAGCACTTAAAAATAAAAAGTAAAATATGGAAATTGGCCAATAAAAATCGATAGTGTTTCTTATGTATAATATGTATGTATTTAAGTATTTTAAGTATGTTTATCCGTTGTCTAGGTAACCATATAACGAGTTTCTTAAGGAAGCTTTTCTTGGGGCTGGATAATTGGTGTGAGTGTGGGAAACATTTATTATTATTATTATTATTATTAGATAGACATGAAAAAAAATTAGAGACTTATAAATTTACTTAGCAGTGGTGGCACCAGAGGAGCTCGATGGCGCAGTGGTTAACGCGCCCGGTCTGCGAGGGCTGAGGTTAAGCAACTTTCGCAAAGGCCGGTCATCGGATAGGTGACCAAAAATTTATCATCTCGAGCTCCTCCGTGCTTCGGAAGGCACGTAAAGCCGTGGGTCCCGGCTGCATTAGCAGTCGTTAACAACCACCAACCCGCACTGGGCCCGCGTGGTGGCTTACAGCCTGTTCTCCCTATCCATCCATAGGGAAGGCTCGTGCCCCAGCTGTGGGGACAAAAATGAGCTGATGACGATGATGATGATGATGAGTGGCACCAGTTTCCGATAAGAACCAGTGGTCAACTTGCTTTTCCTTTAATAATTAAAATTAGCCGTCTGCAACACTGCAACCGATTTTTGGACATTTTTATACAGACTTGCATCTAGCTGTCATACGGTAAAAGTTTAGTGGATTTCTATATAATTTTTTTGCGCCAAAAAAATTTACTACCACTGTCGAACAATGGGGCTAAGCACGCAATGTCACTAACAGAAAAAGCTGTTTTTTTTTTCTTGAATCAAGGTCGTTTGCTTTTTTGTTATTTAACATAAGTACATTTAGATAGACAGATAATACATTTTTTTTATATAATTATTAACAAGTCTAATTATAATTAATGTTTTTCTGTAATATCTTTATAAGGTAAAAGGAAAACAGCGTCATACATAGCTTTACGGAAAAAAGCTAAAACTGGAGATATTTTTATTTCTAAAAGCCTAATTCTAAAAACTAAGTAGTTCTAAAGTTTGCTATAAGGTATATTTAAATATGTCTTGTGACCAAATCCTAAAGTTAGCTTTTCTTAATTGGGGCACTTAGAAGTAGGCAACAGTTAGTTGAAAGAAAACCGAATATTACTAATGCATGTTCCGCAGAGGTTTCAGTTTCGAGTGACTGACTTACCATTAGGTACGCTGTCTACAGCAAGTTCTTGTATAACGAAGGTGTTAACATGTTAACAATATTTAATATTATTGGTACAATAATTTTTAAAATATTCTTTGAAAATTAATTTATATAAACCTTTTTAAATAAAACAAAAAATAAATTGGAAAACCCGCTTTATTCACTTTGTAAGTAAAATAGCTAGGTTATAAAAAATAAATTAATTATATTATAATACACAGATCACAGTCACACTTCGTGAACACAATACGCTGTATGACGTAATCACTTTACAAATAATACTTATTTATAACACGAAGTAGATCGTTGTTTTTGAAATTATTAATGAGAAGGTAAAAGTTAATATCATTTTTAATATTTTTGTTTTGTAATGTGGTGTTTGCTGACATCATTTACGTTATTATTTTAATTTTCGTTTTTATCATACTTATAGAAATATTAACAAATAAAACACTTTATATTATAGACTTCGGGTCGAAAAGCGATTCAATTCAATGTGTTGATTATGATTTTCAAAACCAAAAAATAGTGTCCACCTAAGTAACTATATCAATGTCTAGAACAATTTAAATTGGAAGAATACTTTTCTGAACTTATACTCAAATATTTATTTAACCTAATTCTAACTATTTTTTGAACGTTTAAACGTCTTAATAATCTCATACATAAATTGCTATTATTGGTTTGATACTTACTATGTCCAATCTATTAAAAAATACAGGTAATAACAATTTCAGGTAACAACATCGACCATTATAAACATTAAGCCTTACAATCACTATTATTATCTTCGTTTTGGTTTATGGACATTAAACTGGATACAATACTATACAACACGTAACGGAAGGGTGTGGTAAAATGAAAAGATCCAAAGCTTATCCGATCTAAAGCTTGTATGTATTGTTACTAAGACAAGTAAATTAAATATGTATATTAGTGAAGTCATGCGCGTCAGGCGCGTATAAGCAAGCAGCAGTGATCATTAAGGCGAAGGCATCGATCAACAATACACTCGAAGGGCGAAGGATAAGGCACACAAGCGCCACCAATTGATAATTTGACAATTACTAAGGGACCGGATCTTTTTTTAAACATTGCGTACCGTCCGATAACAGGAAAGCATCCATAGTATTTATTTAATAATTGTGCACTTCTTTTTGTTGCGTGGTTTATTCAAAAAACGGGCTATCGCATTTACTCACAAACAATGGCCACTTTTGGTTTTAGCGAATGAATACAAAAACAAACCTAAAAGTAGTGCACAATTATTAAATAATAGATGTTTGCCTAGTGTCGGAAGGTCCGCAATGTTTGAAAAAAAATCCAGTTTAGCAGTTATCAAATTAAATCTATTAGCGGCGCTAGTGTGCATTACCCTACGCCGTATTGTAAGTACACAGAGGTTACTAAACCACTAGGGTTGTGACTTGTTTATTTTGATGTGAAGTTACAATACAAATATATAATTTAAAATTGCAAATAAAATGCAGAGTTACTAAGACATAAACAATTATGTCTTAGTAACTCTGCAGACAAAACCTAGATCGGATACACTTTGGATCTTTTAATGTTTACAACACCTTTCTGTTGTATATACATACACGTTGTATATGATGATATAAATGACAATTAATCACATGTGCTCGTATACAATTGGAGAGAGCTACGCATACCATGAGTTTGAAACCGCATTGTACTTTTAAATTAAGGTAGGTACAACACTCGGAGAGTCACGAAATGTACCAGTTTCAATTAGAAACAAGCTAAAATAGGGCTGGATAAGAGCAAAATTATTTTGCGAAAATAATATGAATATTTGTGCTAAATAATAACTATTGACAAATGACAATATAAAATAGAATTTGATTATATTGTTAGCAGTGAAATGAACAATTTCACCAACTCGGGTAGTCGCACCAGTGCTCGACACTTTAAGACCAGTTATCGACACATTTTAGTCACTAAAAAATAACATAGATTTTCATTGAAATGTTGCGGGCGTGACAGCAGAAAGCAGGTGGTATGTATCCAAATGTTGCTAAGGTCTAAAATCTGTTGCTGACTCCTATTTTTAATGATTAAAGGAAATAATGTCGATCACTGGTCCCTGTCAAACACTGGTGCCATTTTATCCAATTTAAAGCAGCCCTTAGCAATTACGAATATCGATGTAACACATGGGACGGCCTAATATTTTCCTAAATTCTGTCTTTGGTATAATGGGGAGCTTTACATTTAGATTTAAGAGCAGGACGGGCGATTGTTACCTTGAAGACAAAAATGCCTGGCTAATAAGAAATATAAAGGATGTCCCAAAATTAGCACGTCACACTGACACCGGAGTTAGATGGGCCTCACATGCGTCGAACAAGCCTAACTTGTCCATAGAAAAGTTTGTAGTAAATATTTTTCACGGTTGCTGCTCAAAGTCGAAGCCATTGTTTTTGTGTGATAATAACGTTAAGAGAATCTATCAATTGGTCGTTTTTGAACATGACTTTTCTACTAAATAATGTTGTTTCATCAATAAGTAACTTTTCTCAAAGACGTAGACTCTCTCTCGGCTCTTTAAAAAAATTCTGACACAAAAATTATCTAAAATTGGTGATTTTTTTTAAATACCTGAACTTGGTCATATCTCTAAACTCATGAAACTTTTCTACTGACTAGTTAGGCTTGTTCGACGCATCTGAAGCCCCTACCTCCAGTGTCTGTGACGTGCTAATTTTGGGACCTCCTGTATATATACGAGTACAAGGGTCACGAGCATCAATATATTGCCATGAATAAGTCAGCAATAATATGATCATGTAATTTTGATACAGTCATGTGGTAAGAATGATTGAATCCGTATTTCCTGTATATTTTATATTACTGCCGATATCTACATATACAGGGTGTTTTATATTACCTGTATGATTCCGAATATGGCAGATAGGGTACCATGCCTAAAACCCCGTAAAATTATGAACATATCTGAATAGCATCATATGGCCGAGATATTGAGGTTTTCTTAAAAAAATTGTAAAGTCACAACCCTAGGTGATACATTGGTCGTGGTTGTAAGCCTTATGTTTCAACAAAAACAGAAGTCAAAATATGTCAGGGTTGAACAAAAATAACGCTATAAATTGAATTTGAGTTTTTGTTTGGGAAAATAAATCTACGTAGAAATGATTTTTGTAAAACATGCTTGGAAAGACTTTAGAGTTGGAAATGACAACCTTCTTCGCGGTTAGGTATACGCGCGAGCAGCGGCCAGCAATGTATGAAAATCCATATCTGGCGTATGTTTTTGTTAGTGACCGCACTCGTCATTCTTTATTTACACAGTTGATGTCACAGTTCCAGGTATTTCGATCAAGTTCGATTGTTTTCGCCAATGTTATGGTGTCTTACCATAATCACTTAAAACTATATTACTGCAAAATTATTGCAGTTGTGAAAACGAGACGCATGTATCGTGTAAGTACATACGCGTATATAACCCCAACTCACTTAGCCCGACAGGGTGCTATAACACCTCTAAAAGTTTTATAGGGATGTATATTTTTAGAGTTTTATTTACAAACACAAACGCCTGGTCGGGCCGGGTTAAGGCCGCGTCCCCAACGTCTGCGATGAGCGGGGCGGGAGCGGAGAGCGGAAATTTCTCTCTCGACGGCAGCGAGCGAGCACATCAATGAGTCAGTGACAATGAGTCTATGTAACTGGTTTGAATAAATGAATTGAATTGTATTTTAAATCACTCGGAATTACCGCAGCGTCAAAAAATACTCGAAACATGCGACAGTCGGCCGCCGGCGCCGCTCGTGTACCTTTTTGAGAAAGTTTGCTGATTGCCACTGGGCAATTTCAGCTTTACCGGGCTTTTTAGGGGGGGGGGCAGCGAGAAACTTAAAGGGTTCCTCAAGCCGTGTGGAACGAAGCACCGTCAGAGGTTTTCTAGAGGAAATGGCATCACGCACTAGTGCGTCTCCCCGTGCCCTATTAGATTTCGAGGGTTTCGGATATGATCGAGAGCTGAACAACCCGAGGGCGCCTCTAAAGGACAGGAACTCAGTTTGGGTTGACCGGGTCGTGAGGGTGGGCTCGTGTAAAGCTCTCGCATCGCTTTAAGAGCTCATGTTAAGCCGCCAGCGGGCGTTCAGCGTCGTCACGGCTGGCTACATCCTCTCCACGTGGTCGTGGGAGGGCACACGCAGCAGCTCGGCGTGCACCTGCCTATTCTCCAGCTCGTCGTAGTCTCCTTCGTTCTCGTCGTCGTGTCTCGTAGTCTCTTGACGCATCAAGGTGTCAGGCACGGTGTATACGACGCTGCCGTACGCGTTATCTGAAACCGTTGTACCGTAATTTGACTAACGAAAGACTTGACGAAAAGAGAATTGGGCTTAGTACCTTGATTAAAAACGAACTTGACACAGCAATGACTAGACGAATAGCGAATTTGACTCGCTCTTTCAACGCAGTTTTAAACAATTTGTAATTTTTTTGTAGTCAACGCCTCAGTGGCCTAGTGCCAAAGTTTGGCTCGATATCCGGAGGTCCTGAGTTAATTATCCGGGTTTGTGATCATGTAACCGCAACATTGCCGGGTTACCAGATTGTTGAATTAATATATCTGGAACTCTACCGTGCTCAAAAGTCTTTAAACAACAGTCTTGCGACAGCAACTTAGATTAACATCCAAGTGCTGTCGCAAGGTCGTTAAAGTCGACCAACCCGCATATGGCCGTGATAGGTAACGGCCCGTTTAACTTATTTGTGGTACATGAAATAAGGTCTCAGTGGCATATTTATAGAGTGATGATAATGATGATATTAAGTATAATTTTAAACAAATATATAACTTTAGAAGCAAGATTCTCACAATTGTCGTCGGCTGCTTTCCGCTCGAAAGTCTTTCTCTGGCGCCAGGTCCTGTGGATGACGACCACGACGAATACCAGCAGCAACAGACCAACAGCCCCGCCCAGCATCCACGTCAGCTGGAGGCCGGCCAACCTTTTATTGTTACATACAACCAATTAACTATACTGTTAGGAACTAGTACGCCAGCCTGAGCGCAACACTATGCAAGCCCGTGGCTACATATCACGCGCGAGCATCCGCTATGAATTCGCTTTCACTGCGATCTTTACCTCCTCACTAAGACTTTATAAAGGATTATCATGACGTTACTTTGATAATGCTCCCCACCATCCATACCCGCTTGTAATGGCAACTTGTAACTATGATGTTAGAATCTTTCCCACTGTTTAGACACCCTCCCCCCTCCCAGATCCACTTTTGCAGATACAGACAAATAAAGTAAGTTTTCCGTCGGTTTGAAAACAATCTCTGTGCAGGGTGCCTAGTGTGAGTGTGATTTGACATTCGATTTGTCGAGTCGCAGTCACACTTACGTAGGAGTGGACGCAACGCCGGCCTGCTCCGTCGAGTCGCAGGCTGTGCCGTTCGCGCACGCACATGCACTCTCGTTGCAAGCAAACGCACACCACTTGCAGTTCATCCTGCAAACAAACAATTATAAAAATGTATTTTGAATCAAATTCTAGTCAGTCCAAATAACATAGACAAAATATCAATTTTAATTAGATTCAGAACTGTATAGCATTGTATAGTTACTTACATAGGTACTGGCACACACGTACTGTTGATTTTTTCGTAACCTTCGTCACAGAGACAGAGATCAGGAGCAATGCACTGCCCATTGCGGCAGGAACTGCACACAGGCTTACACGAGGCGGTGGCGTTCGACAAACTGTACCCACTCCAGCAATCGCATTTGTCAGGGCCAACACAAGTGGAGTTAACACACCTCTCTTTACACACTGGGGTGCAATACTTCATGCTCTCGTCATAAATGTAACCCAAATTGCATTGACATTTCTCTGGCGCCGAACAGTAACCGTTAACGCATTCGTCGCTACAAACCGGTAGACAAATATCGCTGTCATTTTTCACATATCCTTTGTTACACCTGCATTTGTTGGGTGCAACGCAATCTCCGTTTTCGCAGAAGTCACATTTCGGGCGGCATGTCCAGCTGTTGCCTGCCGGTATGAAACCTGTCTTGCACGCGCACGTATCTGGTGAAACGCAGGTAGCGTTAATACATTTGTTCACGCACGTTGGGTTGCATTTGAATTTGTTTGACGCATCGAGTTTGTAATTCGCTTCGCACTTGCACACGTTCGGTGCGGTACATTGTCCATTGGTACACTCGCGGTCGCAATCAGGTGCACAAACGTTGCCTTTTTTTGTATAGCCCTTGTGGCACTGGCAATCGTTAGGAGCAATGCAATCGCCGTGTTCACAATCACTACAGACTGGTTGGCACTTTCCATGTTTGTCTGTGTAACCTGTGTTACACACACAACTGTTAGGCGCAACACAGACGCCATTTTCGCAGTTTAGACATTCTGGTTCGCACTCGTATTTGCTGCCAGTTTTGAGTTTGTACCCTGCGTTGCATAGGCAAGTGTCAATGTCTGTGCAATTGCCGTTGATGCAGGGTTGAGTGCATTTTGGTGTACAGGCAAAAGTAGGAATAGAAAGGTCGTTGTAGAAGCCGCCGGCGCAGAGCGGGCCGCAGTGGGTGCTATTGAGGTGCTCGAGGCCCGCGTCGCAGGTGCAGATGTCGGTTGCGGTGCACTTCGCGTTGACACACGGCCTCTCACACTTGGTTACCTCTGGTACGCATTTCCCTCTATCGTCGTACTTATATCCGTCGCAACAGACATATTCCGTCTTTTGCACTTTCTGAAAGATATAAATAAATTATAAGTTAACTCCTTTTGCTTTATCTTTAAATCATAACATCATTTTCATCAGCGCTTAATTTAGATATATTTGTTTTGTGTTTTGTGAATTTATCTTACCTTTTTTTTCGAACGTGTACATTCTCTCCTCGATAATTTATTACAGCGGTAAACTTCACTAACTGTAAAACTTTTGCTGAAAAATAAACAAAATAAATTAAAAGACAATGCATTCAACCTATCCAAGACTGTAAAATTTCTTCAATACATTTTCAACCATATATACAGGGGGGAAAATATACTCATACACGTACAAAAATAGAGTTCTCCCATTAAAAAAGAAAGTAAATCAATAAAAAATGTGATTTAATTGATTTTGAAAAATATATACAGATTAAGATTTTTTGCATTTATGTCATTATATTTGTAGTGTTTTAAATTTGGGAATACTTAATGATTATATAAAAACGTAAGTGAGAACAAATTTTTTTTGGAAATTCGTCCACGTATGTGAGAATTTTCACATAAGCATTGTTTTTGTTCCGAATAAATACATTTTCTTTATTATTTATTTATTACTTTTATTATTTTAAAACACATACAGGGCGTTTGTTAATACCAAACCATAGCCATGCAACAAAGTATAATGAACACCGTGATAACATGTAAATTACGTAAATTTACTTTTCCATACAAAAACTCAAGATTATTTTGTTTCAATATTTATTTTCAACCCTGATATTTTTTTTAATCTGTCGTATAAGCACAGTCACATTAAAGAATTTAATCTCAATTGATGTCAAGTGATGATAGGCCGAAGATGGAAGCGTACTTCACCTGGAATCCTCAACTCATGAGGCACTGGTATCCTATCTCTATAGCTGCAGGAACATAATAATGCTACAGACATTGATGACAAGTCATATTTAGATAAGATGGTGGTAGCTAGTCAGCCCGGCGGACAAACAAGTCCTACCACCAACAAAACCAAGTGCATAACCATGTACCCCTCACTGGGAATCGAACACGGGAGCTCTGGGTCTGAAACCGGTGTGGTCTTCACCACGAGACCACAGAGGCGGGTACATGTTTTGACTACTGTTATTGTTGGGTTATAAGGTTGTCGACCAAGAACAATGTATGAGCTGGACCTTTAACTTTATTAAGTAACAAACAAACTCTCAATAGCTCGGCCTATATGTGCTTTTCAGGTATGTTCATAATTTTGCGGGGTTTCAAAGATTACTTTTGTTCGAATATCGAACCACAAAACAATATCGTCGAACTATATACCTCATATCTCTAGCAAGTACTAGCACTCAGTTTCATAAGCGGAGGTCCTAGATCCAGTTCCCGGGTCAGGCAAAGCGTGTTTCGGATTATCCAATGCAAAGCCCGGTTTGTGACCACCAACCCGCTTAACAAAAAGGTTTTAATTATAAATTCAAAATTCTTAATTCAGTTGAGGCTACAAATTAGCTCTTATGAATGTCATTATGCTATAGGTTCGTAAGTCTACACAGGGTGGGAGACCTTGTACTGAGAAGAGCCGGCAAGAAACTCAGCGAGGGCATACAAAGCACTAACCTAAAAAACTATCCACTAACGCAAATAAATAATTCATTGTTGTATTATTAAATACATTTTTAATTATTATTTTTAATAAAAAACACTTAGTGTAATAGCTCACGTTATATTCGACGAGCAAACTCCATGGTCACCTTCCTTCAGCCGAATATCTTCACAAAACACATCCTCCAAGAGAGCAGCAGCAAATACAGTCACCACTATGTAGACCTTCATGTTGACATGTGTTTACAGCGCACGAACTAACCGCATTGCTACTGAATCTGTGGTATTGGCGTTATCAGCACCACTTCCTGCCTTCGCCCGCTCGCTCAGTGTTCCCTCCCACAGAACAATTAATATTGTTTATAAGTATATACATATATATCATAGAATGTGAGTAAGTTCTTATATATAAGTGCATACATTGTTCATGAATTATTTTCATCATAATAATTTCAGCTATTATTTTTATCTAACTAACAGAAGTCCGAAACTTTATTTTAATTTATCGGATTTTAATATCTATAGGGAAATCGATTTTGCAGTGGAAACAACCGCTACACACATTGTGATACAAATGTGAGTAATCGTGGTTCAATCCGACTATACTGACGTGAAATCATGCCTTATACGAGCATATTGTCAACGATGTTAGTTAGTATCGTCCCATATCTATTTTATCAAGTTGTGGTAAAAATTTTGAATCCATTATTAGCAAGATATTAATGTCCCATTTTCGTTATCTAATTGTACCTAATCATTATGGTTATTTGGCTCGAATATCAACAAATAGTAATCTAATTAGCTATTTAAATGATATTGTGGATGTATTGGACAAAAGCAGTGAAGTCCATGCGGTATATACCGACTTAAGAAAAGCGTTCAATCTGGTGAATCATAGCTATCTTTTAAGCAAACTAGATAAACTGGGAATCCATGGATCACTTTTAAGATGATGTGAATCATACATTTGCAACCGATTTCAGTTGGTTCACATTTTAGGACACAAATCTAAAACATGTCAAGGACCATCTGGAGTCCCACAAGGATTTCATCTCGGCCCGCTTTTCTTCTTGGTTTTCATTAATGACTTGCATCATGTAATAAAATCTATACGCCGTATGTGTAATGTAAACTATATGCCGATGACCTAAAGATCTTTATAGCGGTGAATTGTCTATCAGATGCGGATTTACTTAAGGCTGATTTAGATGAAATTAATAAGTGGTGCGCTGATAATCTAATATTGTTAAACTTCGAGAAGTGTTGCTATATTAAGTTCACAAAGAGAAAAGCGCAAAATAAAATAGGTTGTTACCACATAAATCAAAATCGTAAAAAAGTAGTAATAAAGAAAGTGAGTAAGTCCTTCTGGCTGACTACTCGTATCCCCATTTTATCAAAGTCTGTAACCATAAACATTTCAGTGGAATGGTTGTTTAGATAAGATGCTAGTTCCTACTAACGTATCATCACTCACCGTCACTCAGGTGATGAAGTGAAAACGAAGTTCAAGCTCTCGGACTATTCAAAGTGAATACAAATAAATATCAACAAAGCTATAAATGTAAATGCATATCTAAGTGATAATAGAACAATATTTTTGTATGTTACAAAAATATATATCTAATTATAAGTGACACCTTACTAATTATAACCGATTTGTACCTACTGAAACACATTTATAATTAGGCCCTAGTGCACTTTTTAATTAGAGAGTTTTTCCTCATAGGAATGTTACAAACGTATATTCAATTGAAAGCCCGAATTTGTATCGCCACAAAGCTTATCAGTTTTAGAAAAAACAGTTTTTGAATGGGTGGCCAATACTCCTACGCAAGTCTCTCAACTGAGCGCCTATAGTGCGAGTTTTGTTTGCCATTTGATTACGTATGGCAAAACTTTAACTCTCGTCGTTTGTCACCAGGGTATTACTGCCATACAAACCGTTTAAACCATTTTATCCGCCTCTGTGGTCACGTGGTTAAAACCACCGGTTTAGACCCTGAGGTTCCCGGTTTCGTTTCCTTGCGAGAGTACGTGTTTGGGTACTCGGTTAGATTGGTGGTAGGACTTGTTTGACCGCCTGGCTAGGCACCAGGCCTGGCCAGGAGGCCTGTCCAGTGGAAGTCTTTTGGCAACAAACTGTTGTGCTCGTCATTGGGTTTCATGGACTTTTGAGGAAATGTAACTGAGCAAATTACCTAAAGGCATTCGATTACACGTCGGAACCTTACCTAAATTTTTAATAATTTTTTTAAACATTGTGTGTTTTTTTATGTTTTGTGTGTTTATTTGTAATGGAACGTGTGTCAAATAACGTTGTTAAACTTTATCCCCCCTTACAAATAAACAGAGAATAAGCTCCGAATAGTTATTCCGTGTTTTGTCCCTGTCATGTAAACTTAATTTCAGATTAGAGTGAAAGAGACAAATCACGAAATAACTATCTTAAACTTATTCTTTGTTTATTTGTAAGGCCCTATATTGAAAGCTAGTAAACTAGTTACAGACACAGTCAGTTTATCTTTATTTTAAATAGAAAGAGTACATATATTTTTAATATTGTTTTTAATAGCCAGTAGATTGTAATTTTTTTTGGTACATTGGCAAAAAGAGGAGCTATACTGCTGTGTTATGATCAATAAAATATTATTTAATTACAATGAAACGAGAAAGTTTTAAGGCACATAATATTATATCAAAACAAATTCAGTCAAATCATAAAACAACACTAATTAACTAACTAACTATTTTTATTTATCATGACCTACTTATTATTATTCAATATAAGTGCCATAGAATTAAGACAAGTCTTTGTGGAATAACCACCAACGCGATTAGAACACAATTTTAATTATATGTATTTTCTACATGAGAACAGTATTTTGTTTTTTTTATATCTGTAAAGAAAATCTAATGTGTCAACCAAAACGATGGAATAAGACGGTACTATGTTTTGTTAAGGAACAAAAGGCGGTCGGGGGGCCTGAGCTGCACGTAAGTAGCACCACGTTTTCAAAACAGACAGACATTAATTGGACGGTCCGAATCGCACTCTCACTGTATTGCTGTCACTTGCTCCCGACACTTCCACGCAAACCACACTGAACGCAAGCGAGCAATGTCCACCGCCGCCGCACTGTGGACCACAGTGCAAGTCGCGTACAGCCGGCTGCACGTCATGGTATCCAAAACTATCAAATTTGTTCAATAAATGTTCAACCATATTACATATGTATAAAGTTCAAAGTGTACTGAGTAAATTTGATAGTATCTGTTAATCTTATATGCAGTCATGGTGTACCTACATTATATTTTTACGACATTACGCGGTCCGAATTTTGTGTCATATAGTTTTAACTACATATTTACCCCTACGTTGCTTGTCCTCTTATAAAGAAACTTATATAAATACTGATTAGTTTATTTGATTACATAGTTAATACTGAGTTAGGTATATTTGATAATTATTATTTTAATAATGAAAATTGAAATTGAGACAATTGATACTGTTAATTGATTTTAAAATGTAAACTTAAAGATAGTGTAGAAACAATATGCTTAAATGGGAATGGGCGGGATATCTTACACGGTAGCTCTCTAAAAGGTGGGCAAAGAGCTTAACAAATATTTTATAGGGTTAAAGGCGCGGGCGCCGAGAGAGGCTAAGAAACACTGGAATTGTCCACCCACATTGACCAGAACCAGCTGGAGGAAACCTTTGCCCAGCAGTGGGATGATGTGTTACTAAAACAAATAATTAAAACGATTGTTTAGATATCTGTTTTTTCAATCGCACAAAATGGTATTTTAAATGAAAACCTAGGTCCAGCCTGCACCTGCGGCACCCGCAGACAAGCTCGGACATTAATGTATGTAGGAAGTATATGTACCTACACCTTCATAAGATTTCTTTAAGTGTTTACATTTTTGTTAAACTTAACATAACATCTGCTGTGTCACACAGCGGATGTTATGTTAGGTCACACAGAATTTACATCCAGCGATTCATCTATCTTGTATAATAGACTAGCAGACCCGGCGGACTTCGTACCGATTTGACAGTTTCCATCATTGAGTTAAATATATATCAATGGTTTCCATGATAACAAAACAAACAAATCATTTTGTATTGGAAAATTAAATTGTCGTTTTAAGTATTTTTTAAATTATTTTTTTAGCCTATGTTACTTAGCGCTAATGTAGCATTCTAATGGTGAAATATTTTTTAAATGGGTCCAGTAGTTTTTGAGTTTACTCGTTGCAAACATACATACATACAAAAATACAAAGGTTTCCTCTTTATAATATTAGTATAGATATACAGTTGCTAATTACTTATTAATTTATTTTAGAATGGATGAAAAAACAAAACAAAAATACAATAAAGTACGTTGTTCTGAATTATACTGATAGATCTAATAATTAATGGACATAGAAATTATATTCGGTTGCATTCAGAAATGCGTTGATTATCGAATAAAAGAAGCACTGTACACACCTGGGTATGGGAACCCATTGTCGGCGACATGTCTTGTGTTGTGTCTCATATTAAAGAACAATGACATTTGCATGCGCCAGATACTGCGTCCGTCCGCCCGGCGAGCGCCGGCGACGGCGGCGCTTCTGTACGACACTGCAGGGCTGTCGACAACGCACTTTGTCGCAAAATACGTCGATACAAATACACGGCCATTGTAAGGAGATGATATTTCAATGAAATAACAGTTTAAACAATCAATATAATTAAATCAATATCGATTTAAATATAACGTCCACCTAATACGTGAATGCGAGCGCACGTCATTTAGCCCGACTCCATAATATCTAACCCTGTCACAAGATGGCCGCCTGTCCAGAACTTGATGGTCGTTCCTTCAATATAGGTATACTTAGTCTTAACATTATGCAATCGATTAAAGGCGGCGCTCTCGACATTATTTTGTCAGTGCGCCTTCAGGTGTATAATCTCGCAACATAGCCACGCGACCAAGTAAAAAGAAGACCGTGATAATTTACAAAACCTTATATAGGTACATACCATGAACGAAAACTTACTCTTTATTACAAGTGCCGCCCTACCGTTTGTAGTGCCAAGAACAATGTATCAACTGGACCTAAGGCAAAATGCAATTTTGCCTCGTAACAAACAAGGTACTTTTCAGGAATTTCCGGGGTTCTAAGCAGGTAAGGATAGAGTATTGTACTTATTATGCCTTAATCACGATTATACAGGTACCATACATTCTTCACATTGAAAATTCATTCAGTACCTAAATAGCCTATAAACTGACCCCCAGCAGGGCAAGGGGTTCAATCATCGAGATAAATTCATCGCTACATGGATGGGTAGTAGCTTAATCACTATGCTTGACAAACGCGGGTCGGTGATCACAAACCTGAGCTATGCATCGAAAAATCTAAAACACGTGTTTGCCACTCGGACTGAGGTTTTCCTTCCTAATAAATTGTAATAAAAATATATCCCTATCTGTTGATACCCCTGTCGCGATCACACTCATCGCGAGCGCATCTCCATTTTCAAACGTATAACGTTGCTTTGTCAAAAACATGATTGCAATCGTCACTTGGACCGTCGTAAACCCGCACAATCGAACCGTTATCCGCCGCGAATTCGATCCACAAAAGGCAAACTTAATCACTCACTGCACTTGTATGTATCTTTACGACTGCAAAAATAAGCACAGCACTAATTGTCAGTATCACCACAATATAAGAAGATCCAGAAGGCAAGCTTAATGCATATCGCGCTCGAGCGAGCATTTTGTGTTTTTATTTGTGATAGAAAGTGTCCTTTTATGATAGGTCATTTTCCAATATTTTTGACGCTGTAAGGGAGAAAAGACACTTGCTGAGTTTCTTGCTGATTCTTCTCAATACAAGGTCTCCCGCCCAGAGTAGACTTACGAACCGATGGCATAATGACGTTCACAAGAGCTATTTGTAGCCTAAACTGAATAAATCATTTTGAATTTCGAATTTTGAATTGAGCGACGCACTTATAGAGAACCGCTCACGGACACGGAAACTTGCAACAGCTGCGCTCGGACTGTTCCGAGCAGAGTGCCTAGTGTGAGTTTTTTTTTACTTGTTGTTCTTGTTTCCGTATTTATTCGATTACGTTTACGAAAACGAAAATTAGTATGGCATTTTAGCAGCGCCTCCTGGCGACAATCGAGAAGAGTTACAATTTTGCTATACTAATTCTCGTTTTCGTTAACAAGATCGAATAGCGAATGAACTCGCTCTAGGTACCATGTTCCGATATACGTGTCCGGAGGTCAATGTGTGCGTTGGTGGTATCATCACAAAATAAGGACCCAGAAAGTAAGCTTAATATATACAACAACAGCTGTGAGCTGTTGCGGTGTTCCGCGTCCGTGAGAAGTTGTCTATATGTGCGTTGCTGGATTGCATTTGTAAATGACTTACTTTCTGCAGTCTCGTTATTTTATGGTATCATCATCAGTCAGGAACGTTTCTCGTGTTGGTCGTTCCGAATTGGGAATGGCGCTACAAGCCTAACCTGTGGCTAGATGGTTGGTATAAATACTACCATGTTGTTTCTATACAGGGTGATTACGGGGTCGTGGAGCAAGAAAGAAGCATTTAACTTACTTTCTCCTAAGGATCATGATAGGTTAGGACTAACAGTACACCAGCGACTTATTTTAGTCAGCAAAAAAAAAAACTGCGATAATTCGAGATCATGGTCACCCTACTATTTCCTAAAATTTCCTTTGTTTTCTAAAAAGGTCTAATATTAAAAGTAGGGTGACCACGCATTTTGAGTCAATAATAATTTTTAAATAAAAATACGTAAATAACGAATCATCTTTGTTTCAATTAAAATAAATACAGGTAGCATCGCAATTATTTACTGAGTCAGAAAAAAATGGTTGGGATCACGACCCCGAAATCTTCCTGTATACCTACAGCCTTCGCTGTTATAAACGAATGGTTCTGTGTGCCGTAAGCGAGTTTTTTTCAGAATGGCAATGTGTCTTATTAAACAGATTGCTGCTGAATACCTTTACAGCGTAATTTGACGTTTTGTGGGCAACGAGAAACTTAAAGTGTTTCTCAAGACGTATGATTGAAACGTCCTTAGAGGGTTTCTTGAGGGGATGGCATCACGCCAGCGCTCACTAGATTCTCCGAGGAGTTCGGATCGGACTATGGCAGAGTATGGCATTGAAGCAACAGCACCCCGAGAAAAAAAAGAGAGTTGAAATTTTGCCATAGAAATTCTCGTTTTCGTAAACGTATTCCAATGCCATACTAACTTTTCGTTTTCGTTAACGTGATCGAATGTCAAGTAAAACTCACTCTAGGCACACAAAGTTAAATACAAAGTTATCACTTGATTGTTACACATTGGTCATTTGGTTTGAAACCGCTGGATGCGAGCAGCACAAAACTGGTGGGTTACATTTGAAACACAATTGCAATAATCAATTTCCAATCCCAAGTCTAAAAAATTCAAATGGCACTCTTAAAAGCGATAATAGCACTACATTGGAATTAAATTGCGTGGAAATTGAGTGAACAAATTATTATCGAGATGGGGCGTTCCGAAATTGCGAATCTTATCCCAATATCGATACATATAAATCGCATTGGAATTGTATTGAGATTGAGTTTGCGTCAAGAGTAGCCTACCTGGGGGTCGACCGCCTAACTCTCTCGCTTTCGATCGCTTTGAAGGCGAGGCGAGAAGGAGGCGTCATCTTGTCATTTTGAAAGCAATATGAAAGCAATATCCAAAGCTATAGGCTATAGCTTTCGATATTATTCGATATTATATTAGAAAGCGAGACGAGAGCCTCGCTTTCAAAGCGATCGAAAGCGAGAGTGTTAGGCGGTTGGGGGGCTGGTCGTTGTAGAAATTCTTGGGGGAGGCCTTTGTTAAGCAGTAGACGTCTTTCGGTTTGGCTGAGATGATGACGATGATGATGATGATGATGATGATGATGATGATGATTATGATACCAACCATCAAATTATTTTAATGTCATTAAATGAAGTAGTGAATTTCAAATTATTTCTATTTATGTTTAAAGTTCATTTAAATGTTGTACTATTATTGATAATTGAATTGTTTTACACAATTATTTATGTAATAATTAAACACAATTAAACACGGTAATAATAATAAAGAAAGAAGAAGAAGAAAAAGAAAAAGAAGTTATCAAGACGAATAACTACCGGAAATATATTATGAGGGACGGCACGGTCGACATCTGTCGGGCATGCCGCCGTCCAGGTGAATCACTCCGACATATTATTTCTGGTTGTACTCATCTTGCTAACGGAGAGTATTTGCACAGACACAACCAAGTAGCCAGAATAATTCACCAGCAACTTGCTCTTGGATATGGCCTTGTTGAATCGGAAGTGCCGTACTATAAGTACGCACCTGCGCCAGTACTCGAAAATGGTCATGCAACGCTTTACTGGGATCGCTCTATCATTACGGACAGGACTATTGTCGCCAATAAACCTGATATCGTGGTGGTCGACCGATCCCAGCGCCGGGCAATACTGGTAGATATCACCATACCTCATGATGAGAACCTTGTGAAAGCCGAGAAGGACAAGCTCAGTAAGTACCTTGACTTGGCTCACGAGATTACCGCCATGTGGGATGTGGATTCAACCATTATTGTACCGATAGTCGTTTCGGCAAACGGTCTGATAGCGAAGAGCCTCGATCAACACCTAGAGAGGCTCTCGCTGAAAGGTTGGGTTAAGGGTCAGATGCAAAAGGCAGTACTCCTAGACACGGCACGTATTGTCAGAAGGTTCCTCACTCTGCAGCCCTGACCACCGGTAGCTTGGGCCCTGCCCCGCTGCTGGTGGTACTCTAGGATTAGGTTTTTATAATGTTTTATTGTTTTTATTTTAAAATATTGTAAAAATCTAGTTTTAAGAAAAAATAAAAAAATAAAGGAGATAATAATAATAATAAATAAATAAATGTTTCCCACACTCACACCAATTATCTAGCCCCAATAAGAGCTTCCTTAAGAAACTCGATAAAATGGTTAACTAGACAACGGATAAACATACTTAATATACTTAAATACATACTTATTATACATAGGAAACACCCAGACCCGAAACAATTTAGAAAAACAGGTATTTCTAAATTGACCCGACTGGGGATCGAACCCGGGACCTCAGAGATGGCGACACCATGAAAACCGGTGTGCAAGCCACTCGACCAAGGAAGTCGTCAAATACGTAATACCGTTACTAATTATATTTCGGGATAACTATGTTTGTATTATGTTTTCTATTCGTAATTCAATTAATCTTTTTTTAAGAAGGACCGTTGCAATATCAGTATTAACTGGAGCTATCATTTAGGAAACTAGTTTTTCTTTGGTCACCCATCTGAAAAGGTTGATCAATACAGTTCACCGACATCGTTCAGTCAAAGTCAAACTCAGATAATTAATCAATATAACCGTTTAAGTGCAGACACACATTGAGATCAAAAATTAATTAAATAAAAAAGAAATTAAAATCAAACTAGTGAAAACTAAACTATTGAATCTGCTAGTGGTTCGGGTTTTGCGAGAGTTTTCTACAGAGAAAAGCTAGCAATAAACTTAGGCTATTTTCCTTCATCTTTTCGACCAAATTACACTGTAATTTATATAATTTAAATACAGTTTCATACGATGAAACTATTGGCCGCCTAGTTCTATTTATTATATTCTATTTTCCATAGCGGCACGTAAGCGCAGCTGTATTTTTCCTGTTTGATAAAATTAATTAACTAGTTCCAGCGAATGAAGATAAAAATTAACAGGATAAATCAAATGCACTCTACGCATTTAATTCTAAATGTGTTGAGAAGCTGTATGACGTTGCAACTTACGCATATTGCGATCTTACAAATTAAGCAACTTTGAAAATTAATTGTTGCATTCATCACGCTGCCGCACAATTTATAAACGCAGTAACGGCAACACACACTGGTCAATAAATAATAATATTTACTTAATATATCTACTATTGATACAAACATAACAGTATACAGTAAGTATTGCACCAACTAAAGAAAACGTCATCCAGACGAATTCGCTGCCGGCGTGGTCCAAACAAATAGCTACGAAACCAGCCAATCACGATTGGATATATGCTAATCAAGCGCAGTATGCCAAGCAGAACGTCAAAATCTACGGTATTAAAAGCATTACTAAAGACAAGTAAAGAAAGAACCGTGACATTTCCATTATGCATGCCTAGCCTTATGTCGTCAGAGATTTTAACCAATGCTGTAGTGGTGCTGTGGCCAGAGCGAACACCTGATTGGTAGCTTTTACAAAGGAAGAGGCTGAGTTGGTTGTGGACAAGGCGCTCAAGGACTTTAGATAGGAATGGTAAATGGAGATAAGACGG
The DNA here is from genome assembly GCA_963082485.1 of Eudonia mercurella. Taxonomy (NCBI): domain Eukaryota; kingdom Metazoa; phylum Arthropoda; class Insecta; order Lepidoptera; family Crambidae; genus Eudonia; species Eudonia mercurella. The sequence goes on along the minus strand of OY720028.1, from coordinate 1,100,339 downwards.
TATGCTTGGAAAGATGTTGGAAAGGGAATCATCTGGGCTTCCTTCCAAGCGGTGGGGAACGCAGCACTTGATACCGAAGAATATGGGAGTTGACAAGAACGATTTCATCAAGGATGGGTAAGTCAATGAAATCTATCAATTTACTTCAATTAGGAAATAATTTTAGAACTACGCACATGATGACTCTCTTTTATATATTTCTCTTGTTTAATAAACATTTATACAGTATATGCTATATAAGTAGCTGCTCAAATTACACTTTGTATAAACGTTTATAACTACATCTTTACAGGCAACGGCGTTATAAAGTAACTTTAGGCTTGTACTACTATGCTTGTACTTTAGTGAAGTTGTAAAACAAAGCCCTCTGTTGTAAACCAGCGGAACTAAAATGCCTATCGCGAAACAAACCATTAAGAACTGCTTAGTAGTTACCATTTTAATGGTTAACAATATCACAGTAGAGGCGCTGACAGATGTGAAATGCGCTTTTTATTAAGCATGGTTAATATAAAAGTATACAACATACAACGCCAAGAAAAATATATGTTGTAAAAGTCTATATTAGCAACAATGTTGTTGTTTCTAAAATGAAGAATTATGTAATAATCGCGATAGAAAAACATAAACTAAACAGTTTATGATTACATGATTATCTTTTTCATTTACTACCTATGCACGTCGATGAAATTAAGTACACTTATTCGTAATACTTAATAAAAGTTTTGAGATAAAAAAGTTGCAGTTCTTAAGTAGTTCAGCGTTTCGGGTTCCGAATAACAATTAATACCAATCAAAAGCTCATGACAGGGCCCCAGCCATACCACGAGCTCTTAATTGATATCCATCATCATCATCATCATCAGCTCATTTTAGTACTTACTGCTGAGGCACGAACATTCCCATTGGATGGATAGAGAGAAAGGGCCATAAACCACCACGCGGACCCAGTGCGGATTGGTGGTTGTTAATGACTGCTAATGCAGCGGGGACCAAAGCTTTTAAGTGCCTTTCGAAGCACGGAGGAGCTCGAGTTGATACATTTTTAGTTAGTTGGACGTTTAACATTGTCATTAAGTTTATCAGCTGCGTCATCAGTTTAATTCAGTCATTTTAATGTTTGTTTACATTAAAGTTTAAAATTATTAAAATATATTAAAATAATTTTTAGGCACGTGGGTGTTTTTTTTATTTATTTTTTTATTTATGTCTTTTTAGTTAGACATTTTTTTTTATATACCTTTTTGAAATCCTTGTGTTGAGCCCTATAATTTGATACCCATAATGTAGTATTCGAAAAAGAAAATGTTTTCCACCAACTTCAATGGCATCGCACAGCCGCCATGTTTGTTTTTTTAACATCACCTATCTAAGAACACTTGGGCAGATAAGACGAATCTAACGATACCTCAATTATGTAAATCCGTTCAGCGGTTCTGGAGATATGAGGTAATAAAAATATTACATACAAGATAGGCGCGAAAAACAATACCCTCCTTTGCAGTCGGGTAAAAATGAATCCTAGCTAGATCGTGCTTACTAAATTTCATGAAAATCATTGGAGCCGTTTCCGAGATTCAGATTACATAAATACATGACAAGAATGATTCATAAAAGTTAATTAATCTTTTTTTATGTTAAAAGGAGGCAAGCGAGCAGGCGGGTCATCTGATGGAAAGTAATCACCGCCGCCCATGGACACTCGCAAAACCAAAGTAACCGCAGATGCGTTGCCGGCCTTGAGGAAGGAGTTGGATCGATGGAGCCGGCCCATTTCGTACTGCAACGCAGCGTGGCTCTACCACTCAGAGAGTGTCACTCATTTAGCACCAGTCACGTGTAGGGTCTCAAGGGTTCACCTAACTTTAACCTCCTCATTAATCTAAATATAAGTGCTTGTAATTACAAGTTAACACAGCATGTTTGGAAATAAAGACATTTCATCATCATCATCATCATCATCATCATCATCATCATCATCATCATCATCATCATCATCATCATCATCATCATCATCATCACCAGCTATTGATATGGCAATGAAGCAGCGCCAGATAGAAATTTGGTATGGCATTGAAGCAGCGCCTCCTGGCGACATACGAGAAGAGTTAACATTTTGCTTTACAAATTCTCGTTTTCGTTAACGTTATCGAATGGCGAATGAAACTCGCACTTGGCACAAGGCTTTTCTCAATTAAAACTTGACAAAAAAGACAACAACAGAACAAGAACATTTAGCACCATTAGCGCAAAAAAAATCCTTAGTCCTCATTTTTTGACACATCTTCTAGATATAATATAATACTTTTTTATTTCCGTGTATAAGTACAGTCACGGGCATTAACATGTAAACACTGTAAAGACTGAAAACGGGTCAAAAGTCGGAGACATTGGGTCCATGGGGGCCGGAGGCCAAGCAGCTTGTTAAAGAGTTGAGTGCTCGCCTTGTTGAAGCCTCTGGTGACAAGAAGGCTGGCAGCTACCTCTGCCAACGTATTACGCTTGGCAATCCAAAGAGGTTATGTTGCCAGCATTCTTGGGATCGTTCCTATGAGCCCACAGCTAGAGAACATTTTATTTAAAGGTTTTTTGAGTGTTAAGTTACCAAAAATTTTTTTTTTGCTTTATTTTTCTTTAATGTACTTAATTAGTTTTGTTTTGCTCAAAAGTGTGTACATGATATTGCTCGTGAGCGTGACTGTACCTGCTCTAATACCCTACGAATTTTCGTTTTCTTTAATGCGATCTAATGATGAATTGTGATCACGCGCACAAGTTCACGGCAATCGAATTGTTTAAACGTACTCGGACACAACATTTTAATGTGTGCATATTGCGAACTCAACAGGAAATGCGTAATCACGGTGCGCGTCACGCAAGTAAGGATGCACAGTAATCTTATTGGCAATTGAAACATATCGATACTGTAGGATACTGCAGTATACATATGATTATTTACATATAATTTAACGCAAATATTATTGTGAACAAATTACAATTTGAAAAAAGACAGTGTTGAAATATTCCACGAGCGGGATTTGAACCCGCACCCCATGACAAGTGCACTACCAACTATATGAGCCACGATAGCATCTTAGTCTTTTTTCATACAGTTTAAATATTAGATAAGAGTACCTACGTGATAAACAGGGTGTTTCTTGTAAGGTGTCAAGCCGATGCGTGGTGATAGGAGACTACCATACCTACCTATTGAACCCCCATGTATGTTCACCGATTTTTGGTAGTTGGCTAGCTATATTTTTTTAAATCTTTTTCAAGTATTGCATGACGAAGTGACTTAAACTTTTATTGGGTAGACATTTCTCTACACTTTTTTCTGTAACTAAGTTGCTATGAAATGTAGTTTGTGAGTAAAGTAATCATCTCCCTAACACCAATAAAAGTTACAAAAATATTTTAAACTGATTAATTTGTTTGTAAGATTAAGTAGAACAAAATGGAATTTTCAAGTATGAATTATAAATCTAAAAACGAAGTTTCAGTACTTAGAAGAAAATGTTAGTTACCTAAGCTTTCATAATAAAAAAATGGTACTTGAGGGTATTTTGTATACCCAATAAAATATTTTAAAAATATAACTCGCAAACTACCAAAAATCGGTGAACATACCCCATGTATGTTCACCGATTCAATAGGTAGGTATGGTGGTCCCCTATCACCACGCATCGGCTTGACACCTTACAAGAAACATCCTGTATATAATGGCATAATTAGGTACACTTTCCAACCCCCCCTACAGACCGCATTTGGCAATAAATACCCATCGATTGTAGTGATCATGACTTTAATTCGATGATGGAGACCTTTGTTTCTAAATATATTATAATAATGTTGCTATTGGAGGCACTATTAGTTCTACTTGAATGTTTTCTTTAGTCATTGAAAGTATCCTTACATGATAAAATTAGGATTTATTACTTACTAGCTGACCCGGCGGACTTCGTGCCGCGTTGACAGTTTCCATATGGTTTCCATGACAACAAAATAAACAAATCATGTTGTATTGGAAAATTAAATTGTCGTTTATTTATTTTTTTTATTTTTTTTAATATAGCCTCAGCGTTAATGTAGCATTCTAATGGTGAAAGAATTTTTTAAATAGGTCCAGTAGTTTTTGAGTGTATTCGTTGCAAACATACATATGTACATACATACATACATACATACAAAAATACAAAGGTTTTCTCTTTATAATATTAGTATAGATTAGCAACAAAATGTAAATAAAATTTATATTTAGGAAGTATTCCGAGTAATACTTCCAGAATGTGTCATTTAATTTGCATATTTATATGTACCTACGAGTATTTAAATTTTTATTGCGGATTTGGGTTTACTGCGGATATCCTTATGTATGACGAAAACGAAAATTTGTATGACATTGAAGCAGTGACTCCTGGCGACTTACGAGAGGAGTGAAACATTGTACAATATAATTTTCGTTTTCGTCTAATTAATCGAATGAATAAGGATAGTAAACAAAGCTCACACTACGTACTAACATTTAGATTAATTAACTTGTAGGAATCATAATATCTATTTCTGTAGTCTATCGATATCTAGTTATGGGTTATCGACGATTCGTTCCAACCAGCCACCCTTACACACCTGTCATTTGGCATGCGCGCTGTGATCGGGCATCCTGAGTACGCGTATAACATAGACTTGGAATCAACACCACATGCCGATCTGATGAATTTTAATGTCAGAATCAAATGACAGTTTGTGTAACTGACAAATTTCCTCAATAGACTTTGAACTTTATGCCTTAATGATATGGTTGAAAATATATTAAAGAAGTTTGACAGTTTTGTATAGATTGATGTGCCGGCGTCTGTACATAAACAATTGTTCGCTTTGTACCACAATACTCCAGAATTTTAATGTGAGGCTCATGAATACTGTGATGAGTAAGCTTAAAAAGCAGACCTTAATCTTAAATATCTAACAGACTGAAAGATAATAAAACATATTGATCAGATTAAGCTAGCACTTACACTATGATCGACTGACAGATGCATTCCCCGTGGAGATTGCAAGTTCCCTTGCACGGGTTTTCGCACGGCTTGAAGCAGACGTGGGGGTGGGTCTCATTCTTCTGGTAACCTTCGTTGCACGTGCAAACATCTGGCCCAGTACACTCGCCATTCTCGCAGGAACCGTTGCAGAACGCCAGGCAGGTGCCATTTAGATTTGAATATCCTTTATCACACTTGCATACACCGGGAGACACACAAATGCCATGTCCACAATCACCACACTTTGGCGTGCAATGCGTACTGTTGATAGGTACAAAGCCTTTTAAACAAGCACAGGTGTTAGGGGCGACACATTCTGAATTGACACAGCCTTTACATTCCGGGATACATGTAGAGTTGTCTTTAAGTATGTAACCTGGAGAACAGGTGCAAATGCCAGGTGCAGTGCAGGTTCCGTTGAGGCAAGGCTTATCGCACTTTGGAGTGCAGTTAAAATCTGAATCGATGTCGTATCCAGGTTTACACACGTAGCAGTGAGTGGCATTGAAGGTGTGGAAGTTCGGTAGGCAGCTGCAGGTGTTGTTGGCACATTGAGCATTGACACAGGGCGGGTCGCAGACGGGCGTGAGGCAGGCGTTGCGGTGCTGCGGGTCGAGGTAGGTCGGTGGATCGCACTGGCAACGCTCGGGGCCCACGCAGCGGCCGCCGAGGCAGCCCGTGCTGCAGCGCGGCACGCACACCTCGCCCTGGTACTGCCAGCCACTACAGCACATCATCACGGTCGATGTCACCACGTAAGGCTGGTGAAGAAAGTCTCAATGAAATAAAAGATACAATTAATTGTTATTTTACTGTGTAGTATGTACGCAGAAGCGTAACGAGATAAATATTGTGAACTTATAACCGATGAACTGGTTTTGGCTTTTTTAAATTAAGAGTAAGTTGACATGAATTCTGAGCAATTTCTCAGTGATGTTTATCGTTTCAGGTTGCACCGAAACAGATTTATATTTTTCAAGTTTGATTTTACGTTCTACTGTTACATTTACAAAATAAATGAAGCATATTTAAGCGGAACAACCGAACTTTCATGTAAGGATAAGTCACTATCTTCCTAACTTTTCACGAAATATCCAACGTCCAAAAAGGTTGGGCAATTAGACAGTTTCATGAAACCTTTTCGAGGCTTTTGCTATGTGAAATATATCGCGTCAATTCAATTTACATTACGAATTGCTTAAAAAGCTGATCAAGCTCCACGCACCTGGGACTTCGACACTCTCACAACACATTTTCTTTTTCCGCACCATTTGTTGTTGTATCTTGTGTAAAAAACTTTTTTAATTTCCTTGGTACTGAAAAAAACGAAAATTTTCCGATAAGACAGACGAAGAAAAGAGTGCCAAGTAATGTTAATAGCCTACAACTGTCCCACTGCTGGGAAAAGGCCTCTCATCATTGAAATCAAGTCATCACTACAATTGATGGGTAGTGGCTTAATCACGGTTATAAAAAAATACAAAATTTGCATACATCTTAGGATACGTTAAAAGCAAAATTGCGAAAATTTTCATGTTTAATTCCTATATAGTCACATGTCACATACAATTATGTATATGCACAATCTATCAATTTAAATAAGGCAGAAAACTGATTGATTACGTTTTGTAACATTACATTCTACGCACAAAAGGCACGCATCACCTTATTTTCGCGGCGCATACGCCTTCGTCACCTTTCGCCAAAGCAGTGGCCTCACTCACATACTCCGTAACAAACAATACCACAAAACAAAACACAACCGGCCTTAACAACATTCTCACTGATTTTTTTTATAAAATTCTAAAAAGTTTGACGTCTTTCCAAAAGCATCGACGCGAAAAAGTTTCGTTACGATTTTATTTCTTTCACACCACCATTATGCTCCGGACGCAACTACATTGTGATGGGAACTATCACCCAATCTACTTAAAAATGCCCATATCATTAATAATTATCAAGTGCTCAAGCGTGGTGCGAACGAATATACTCTTTATGTATTGCAGTTGAAGAACACTTTTGTGTCTATTAGGGCGCTCGGGGTGTCATACAAAAGTTCTACACATGGTTTTGCTTGCCAGCGTTAGTAAAATTTTGCGAAAGTTTAAAAAAAACCTTAAAAGTTTATAATTTTATACACACTACATACAATAATTATTTTTAAAGATCACAATAGGATCGTGCATGCTAATAACTGTAACAATGTTTTTTTCCAGGTAGGTAAATAACCAAATGCTAATATCTAAAGTACATAGGGTTCGGCACCAGTGTTCGACACTTTAAACCCAGTCTTCGACCCAACCTTCGTCGCCAAAAATAACATACATTATCGTTGTAATTTTAAGGGATGACAGCCGGGAAGCCGGCGGTCTGTATTCAATTGTTGCTAGAATAAAAACAATTGTTGACCCTAATTTATTTTTAATAATAATAAAAAACACAAATGTTGAAAAAATTTCCACGAGCAGGATATTTTCAACATTTGTGTTTTTGTAATTTGTTCGCAACAAAATTTGCGTTAAAAATTATATCGCGTAATGTAAAGTATTTGGGACTAACTATTGATAGCCTACTCAAATGGGGAGAGCACATAAGTAACTTGACTTGTCGCATCAGAAAACTAATACCCGTATTTAGAAAACTTAGAAATTCGGCAGATCGCGAAACATTACTGTGCGTTTACTACGCCCTAGCTCAGAGTCTACTCCAATATTGCATTGTTACGTGGGGTGGCGTCGGAGTTGCATCTATGCTATCCCTGGAACGAGCCCAAAGGGCCATACTAAAAGTGATGTTTGGAAAACCGCGAAGATATAGTACTACTCTCCTGTATAAAGAATGCTCGGTGCTTACAGTTAGGCAACTTTTCATTATGTATACTATACTCCGTAAGCACAGAAATGTAGACGTCACTAAAATATCCCAACGCAAAAGCAAGAGAGTTTGCTCCACTCAACCGCATAAGACCTCCCTTGCTAAACGCCAATTTTATGTGTTTAGCTCACACATATATAATGTGGGAAACAGAGCGAATGATATCACTGCACTGTCTCAGTTTAAGTGCAAAAAGAAGATTCGACAGTGGTTGTTAAGTTTAAGTTATGCAGAAACAGAGGAAATCCTTTTAAAGTATTAAATATACTGTACGCTCAAACACACTTTAAGATCATACTCACATACAAACACACCCCCACACACACACACACACACACACCCCCCACACACCCCTATACACACACACACACACACACACACACACACACCCCCACACACATACGCTTTAAATGTGGTAATATCCATCTGTCTTATTTTCTTATTTTGTAATTTTAGCTTTTTTTTTTTTATCTACTTTATATTATATACATTTAAATATTATTTTTTAACACTTTAATTTGTTTCAAATCGGTTATTTTCAGTTATGTAGTTAATTAGTTTTAATAAATTGTTGAATCATACAGGATGGAAGGCGCTGGCAGCAGTGACACAGTTTATACTACCATAGCTGCCAACGTAAATCTCATAAAATTTTATGTTAAAAAAAAATAAAAAAATTGTGTATAATTATTAGAATAAGAGAATAACTTGTACCTGGAATGTTGAATAAAATATATTTATTATTATATTTATTATTATATGAACATTTATAAATTCTATTGTTCGTGTACAGTTGTTTTCGTAAAGGTACATTAACTTGGTCGGTTAACTTATACAATTATAAAAAATAAACAGTTAGATAAGGTAGCCAGTCCTTAGTGAATACCGGGTGAAGTGCGCTTCCATCTTCCATCTTAGACTCCTTACCATCAGATTAAACCAAGGGTTTCCCCGTTGTAAAATAGAAAAAGTCCAAATATTTTTAATTGAACTTAATCATTTAAAGCCATTCTACTAAAATTACGTAGGTAGGAACACGCAATTTCGAGATCATTGGTCCAATAATATCAATCACTCCGCCAATCAGTTGGTTTATCAGTGGGCCACTGAACTGTTCCACCAGGAATAATCATCTGTTTACCAGTACCGGTAATGCTTCTGTGGCTGAGTAGCGAAGCGCTGGGCCCGATATCCGGAGGTCTCGGGATCAATTTCCAGGTGTGTCTCAGATTTTTCGATGCGTAGCCAGGGTGGAATTAATCAACTAACATTAATTGTCAAACGTGCTGATTAAGTCAATTGTAGCAAAGATTTGATTTCAATGAATGAAGCCTTAGACTTAATACGGAGGTAGGAACTCGCGTTTATTTTACATATATTTTTATACCGACGACGTTTCAAACCTTTATTCAGGCTTAGTGATCATAGTCTTCCTATGTCAGGATAAAATCTTAACTTTACTATTATAAATGCGAAAGTGAGTTTCATTGTTTGTTTGTTTGTTTGTTGTTTGTTACGCTTTCACTCGTAAACTATACAACCGATCATCATGAAATTTTGTACACATATTCTCAAGGGTATAATCAAAGACATAGGATACTTCATCATCTCATCATCATCTCAGCCAAAAGACGTCCACTGCTGGACAAAGGGCCTCCCCCAAGGATCTCTACAACGACCGGTTTTGTGCTGCTCGTATCCAGCGGCTTCCCGCGACCTTTACCAGATCGTCAGTCCACCTTGTTAGAAGCCTGCCCACACTACGCTTTCCGGTACGCGGAGGTTGCCACTCGAGGACTGTTCCGCCCCAGCGGCCATCAACCCTGCGAGCGATGTGCTCTGCCCACTGCAACTTGAGTTTAGCAAATCTGCAGGCTGTCAGTAACCTTTGTTCTTCTGCGGATCTTCTCATTTCTGATTCAATCATGCAGAAAAACCCCAAGCATTGCCCTCTTCATTGCTCTTTGAGTGACCTTAAGCCTTCTTATGAGGCCCATAGTGAGCGACCACATCTCAATGCCGCAGTCATCACTGGCAACACACACTGATCAAAGACTTTCGTCTTGAGACACTGCGGTATATCGGACGAGAAGATATTTCGTAGCTTACCAACGCTGCCCAGCCTAATTGGATTCAACGATTGACGAATCGAAGGATACTTATTTTTTTTTTTAAAGTGAGTTCGTTTGTTTGTTTGATACGCTTTCACGCGTAAACTATTTAACGATTTGTTTGTTTTGTTGTCGTAGAAACTGTCAAAGCGGTAATAAATCCGCCGGGTCAGCTAGTAATATATAAATGCGAGAATTTCCTCATTTCAAACTATATAATTTCCAAATATGCTACTATTAATAGCATTTATGTCTAATTTTTATCAACTATAGATGTTATTAGTCTGTAAATCTTCCTAGGAATAAATAAATAAATAATTAAATTGAAAAGTGATATTGTGGCGTTTTGAAATATTTGCTAATCAAGATTGAATGGTTTTAGGTTGTATGATTTTTATTAGTGGCAGTACCAAGTTTCCTTAGGTGAAATAAAAATAGTTAATGTTTTAAAGAACTGTTATGTGATGCCATTTCTACGTTTAGTACTTTACAAATAAACAGAGAATAAGCTTCGAATAGTCGAATAGTTATTCCGTGTATTAGGGCGCTTTCAATTTAGACGTTTCGTGTCGGACCGCTGCTGTGCGGTTACATATTAAACGCCAGCCGCACGACAGCAACACGACTGTTTTAATATGAAACGCAGTGCAAGCGTGCGTTAGCCGTCCGACAACAAACGTCTAAATTGAAAGAGCCCTTAAGGCACTGCCGCCGCATGACAGCCGCACGCTTGTTTTAATATGGAACGCAGCGCAAACGCACAACAGCGTTCCGACACAAAACGCCTAATTTGAAAGCGCCCTTACTCTGAAGTTTATATGATGGGAACAACACACGGAGTAACTAACTATTTGCAGCTTATTTTATGTTTATTTGTAAATGTTCTGGAATTAATTATTATTGTCAACCTCCGCATTATACGTACGTAGATTACGTAGCGAGCAAGCGAATTTTCGACATTGTTGTTGCACAATTTCGCGAAATAGATATTACTTGTTTTACTAATTAATATCAAAACGAACAGACAGAACAATGAATCTGTGATACGTTGTTCACAGAAAGTGAGGTCAACGGCAGTGCAGTGGGTGAACAGTTGTGATAACGCGTCCGACTGTGACTCGGGACTGATAAAGCCTTGTTTTTGAAAGCCTAAATATGAGCTTTGTCTCGTTATCAAGGTTCGCGTACCGGCGATTGTAGTTCTGTTTATTTTTGGGTGCTTAACAAGAGTGCATTGAATGGTATACTAAGTATACTAAGGATGCACAAAGTAGGTAAAGTTCTCTTAATAGTCTTCAGTAATTTTAAGCTAAATTAAAGCTCTTCACGACCCCTTAGGTTCGTAACTCAATGGCGGGCCCGGGGCCTTGAAATGAGAAGACGTTTTAGGGAAAGATCTTTTTGTTTCTCCCTTTCTTGAAACAAAAAGTTCTACTACCTAATGAAAGTAAAACTAAGTAGGCAAAAGCAGGATCGCCTCCACAGGCGGCAACCGTTCACGGGCATGACATGAATAAGCTATCGCTTCGCTCAACTGTATTTGGTGGAGCGTAACGACCCGACGCACACGCTTCCATCGCAGAGACAATATAAAGAGCATGACACTGTAAATCTATTCTAATAGTTAATTTATATAAAAGACTTATTTTACAGAAGACTTCTTGTACAAAAAACAATAAACATTTCACAAAAGAAAACAATCAAATAACTTGTATGATTATTTACTTACATATATAAAATATGTAAGTAAATATAAATTATATGTCACGATAGCATAGTTGGTAGTGCACCTGACCCAGCATGTCATGGAGTGCGGGTTCGAATCCCGCTCGTGGAATTTTTTCAACACTATGTCTTTTTTCAAATAACTTTTATTACAAATATTAATTACATCAGATAAAAACGAGATCGAGACAAATGTAATATGCGTCTATACACAGCTTTACATACAGTTTCAACGTAAACAACAACATTATTGGTAACGAAAGAAAAAAGTTATAATATAATTATTAAAAAAGTTATAATATAATTATATCTATTAGAACTATGCAAAACAAGGATTTAAAAATGATACAGAAATATGTAGCACCTTTAGCGCAAAAAAACATTTGTTTTTTTTATTCATGGAATCAGGAGCTATAATCCCGATCCGATCCGAACCCTTCGGAGAATCTAGTAGGGCACGGGGACGCGCACTAGTGCGCGATACCGTTCCCTAGGGATCTAGGAAACCTTCGAAGGTGATTCGTTTCACACGGCGTGAGAAACCCTTTAAGTTTCTCGCCGCCCCCTACAAGCCCGGTGAAGTTGAAAATGCCGTCTGAGGCAACCAGCAATCTCTCTCTCTCAAAAAAAAAAGGATTTATATTGCGGAAATCTGTGGTACAATAAAATTTAATTGAAATAATATGTAGTGTTAATTCCGCTAAATCACTCGTTTATCCAGCTTGGAGGCAGTAAGTGCGCATGCACCGCCCTCTCGCCCGCAAAAAGTATGCACATGCAGAAGAAACAATGGATGCAAGCGATCATCAAGCGATCACCCCTGTGTGGTGCCGGGGATAAGGAATTGCACCACCCCATATCTTCCCGTGGGTGTCGTAAAAGCCGACTAAGGGACCATTCCAGAGGATGGGCAGCAGCATCTCTCTGAGGTTACTCTTAACCAACTGCGATCGCCAACCCGCCTGCCAAGCGTGGCGATTACGGCAAATACCCCTCATGGAGATCCGTGGGGGAGGCCTTTGTCCAGCAGTGGACGTCTTTTGGCTAAGATGTATGGATGGATGCAAGCGATCATACACACCAACACTCAGTTGTACCCTATTTGTTTTCTTTTATTCTCGTGTTAGAGTACCTGTAGGGCGTCGCATAGCACAGGTCGTTGCCTCAAATATATACCAAAAATTATTTCATAGTAGCGCAAGAAAGGTGGCTTGTTTATGGCTCAATGTGTTACATTTTTAGTAAGCGTTCCATACAATGACAGTACAGCCCGTACCCGTCTCACCTACGCTCGCTTCACCGCGCTATCCTCTCCCATCCTCTCGAGGTGGCCGAGCCAGCGAAGTTTGTGGACTTTTATCTCGCCGATGATGTTCGCCTCGGTTACCAGATCTTCCAGCTCTATGTTCTTCTTCCTTCTCCATATTCTATCTTGTGTACATAGCTACTGGCCCCAGAATCTTCCTCCAGATCTATCCATCTATGGCCGAACGGCCAGTTGGTCGTCCCAGGTACCACTAGGGCTGTGACTTGTTTATTTTGACGTGACGTCACTAATATAAATATTTTATAAATAAATAAATACTTAATTACCTACATCTGATGTACGATCGACAAATATTAAGTATATCCAGTTACAAACATTTTACAAACATATCCAGAAAATTTGTTGATCTACTGTGCATGGTATGGCATGACTATTTTAAGGACAACGTAAGACCTTCAAGCTATTGGATACTATAATTATTCTGAAAAGGAAAAACATTAATTGTTGTTATCTACCATTTTAGCACGACTGTAGTTCCAGCCGCCAGTCCTGCGTGGTCGGCAATATGTTGTTGGTGTAAAATAGTTTCTAAATTGAGTTAAAAAAATGTATTTTAATGTGTTCGTGCTATATGTCGTAAGTAAAGCTTAATAAAATTAAATATTTATAAACAATGAAAAAATACAGTGAAAAATTTAAATGCCTACCCGAACCAGCCATGAATCGAACCTGGGTCTTCCGCAATCCGGAATGCAGCAATAGTGCAGCAATAGTGCAGCAATTAGCGCTCAAAAATAAAAAGTAAAATTTTATAAAATTACTTTTAACATCTGTACTTACTAAGATCAAGATGTCAATCTTGTGTTTGAAAGGTGTTTGTGATGTTTGAACTCAATAAACAATTAAAAAATAAACCTAAGCTAACTTTTTTTCATAAAATAGTGTATAATGCTTATCATGAACGTACCTATATAAAAAGATTATTTTTGGATGTGACCTGTTAATGTACCTAAGTAAATAAATAAAAATAAAAAAGAAATTAAACAAATATACACGGTTACCCAAAAGTGCACATGTTTTAGGACAACAAAAGCACTTAAAAAAGTTGGTGTTGTCTTAGTATACATACATAATACAACTATGTATTATGAAAAGAGACAAAGTGTTTAAAAAATCTACGAGCGGAATTTGAACCCGCACCGCATCCCATGACATGCCAGGTCAGGTGCACTGCCACTATGCTATCGTGGCTCAATCCTATTCGCCGAAATCCGATTCGATTTCGATCAACATCCGATCTTAATACTTTTACACGTTTTCTGTTTTATAATACAACTATATTTATTGTATTTGAGATAAGTTAAATACCCCTAATGAGATGTTCACATATTTAATAGGGATGCCGGATGTGGACAACAACAGTCTATAAATTCCAAAATATTGAAAGTTCAAAGACATCACGTAGATAGCAGTACTTCTAACAGGAACCATTTTTTATCCAATACTATTTGACCTACTTATATTCGAATAACTGACATAACTGTAACCTTAAGGCAGGTGTCCCACCGCCGGCGATGAGCGAGTAGCGAGTAGAGCTAGAAACTAGAAGCGAGTTGGCGAGCAGCGACAGGCGAGTTGTAGTTCCGATTGTTTTGTCGCTGGGCTATAAGCGAGTGTTCTTGTGCGATGGGCGATTACTCGCACTACTCGCTCGGGGGAGGCTAGTCTTGTAGACATGAGCAAAGTCGTTATTTTTCAATCACCGTGACTGTCGTTCCAATACACAAGAAAAATCATCGTGACTTTGTCACGTCGATCACGTCGATATTGTACATTTAAGAAACACAGTTACGGTGTATTTAAGAAAAACGTACATCTCGTTATTATTTTATGTTGTCATGTCGTTCTTAAATATGTACGAAAATCTTCATTTGACAACTCGTTGAATAGTTTAAACTTACTGTATTCTCTTTTGAAATAATTAATATTTTGCATCCAAATTCTTCTTTTCAAAATATTCCTTTTTTCTTCCGTTTTTTTCAGTACTGCCGCTGCTACTATTCAAATGCTATTGTAACATACATCATCGTCGTCGACATAGACAACAATGATAGTTCAAATAATTGTTCTGAATTCATTATGTGTGTTAGCTATCCCTAGCACTCAGATCCGCACTCTATGTAGAAATCACCACCAGCGAGTATCGCTCAGCGGCAAACTAGTAAAGCGAGTATTCGCCAGCGGCAAACTAGTAAAGTGAGAACTCGCTCGATCAACTATTAATATATGCATCTCTTTTAGGCAAGCCGGCGAGTACTCGCTTTACTAGTTTGCCGCTGGGCGATACTCGCTCAGCGACACTCGCTTAGCGGTCAGAACACACGCCAAGCGACCAACCAGAGTCATTTCTATCTATAGTGCGGATCTAAGAGCTAGGGATAGGTAACATACATAATGAATTCAGAACAATTATTTGAACTGTCTGTATCGGCTGCCGGGAAGGCAAAACCGTAACTGTGTTTCTTAAATGTACGATATCGACGTGATCGACGTGACAAAGTCACGATGATGATTGAAAAATAACGACTTTGCTCATGTCTACAGGACTAGCCGTCCCCGAGCGAGTAGTGCGAGTAGTCGCCCATCGTACAAGAACACTCACTTATGGCCCAGCGACAAAACTATCGGAACAACATCTCGCTTGTCGCTGCTCGCCAACTCGCTTCTAGTTTCTAGCTCTACTCGCTACTCGCTCATCACCGGCGGTGGGACACCTGCCTTATTGACACAGGATCTATATCTATTGTAAGTTTCTTGAGCGAGAAAATAGTCGATAGTTCGTCGCTTACTCGCCGGGACAGCTGCGTAAAGTAGGTAATAAAAACTAAATATGAAATTGCAATACTTATATTTTACTACATTTAATACAGTGGCGTAATAGTTCGCTATTATAGGTATCATACAATTTTTATAATCATTATCTAACAGATGCTAAAAATCATTCTACTGATTAGTTATTAAATGCCAAAATAAATCTACTAATTTATATAATATATTTATTTTAAAAAAAATCACAGGTACTCTTCAGTTTCCCTGCCTGCAAATCAGAGTGCAGCTCATTCTACATACTTGTACAAGAATATTTTGACGATGCTTTCAACGTATCCTCTCTTACACCGGTCAGGTAAATATTAAAATTTTAAAAATAATAATGTTTCGATGTCATTCTTTTGTTACTTACTTTTGTAACTTAATCTAAAACAAAGTACTAAGAATCTGTGTTAATCGTTTGTTGGAATTGTCATTTTATGTGCCGTAACAATGTCATCGTCATCATCACCAGCTCTATTTATGTCCCCACTGGGCACGAGCCTTCCCTATGACTGGATAGGGAGAACGGGCCATAAACCGGGTGGTTGTTAACAACTGCTAATGCAGCCGGGACCAACGGGTTTACGTGCCTTTCAAAGCACGGAGGAGCTCGAGATGATACATTTTTAGTCACCCATCCGGTGACCGGCCTTTGCAAAAGTTGCTTAACCTCAGCAGTCGCAGACCGGGCGCGTTAACCACTGCGCCATCGAGCTCCTCCAACAATGTGTTGAGGTTTAATTATATGGCATAATATATGAAATCAAAGGTGTTTCGTGCTAATTATTTGCTAATTTTCATGTGGCTAACAGTGATTTGCAGCCGCGCCTGAAGTTACCACGCCTACGTGTGCTCAAGTAAGTCTTATTAAATGTGTTAATTTAAGCACAAACGTTTGGCAGTTATCACAGTATTGAATCTGATAAAATCATATTATTAAATTTTAAATTTAAATTCTATCTAGTGTCTCTTTTTTCGTAATGTTCTGTAAGCTTATTTTGATTTAATATATTTTAAATCATTTTTTTATCCTTTATGTCTACTAAATATATCCTTTTTTAATCGCATAATCTCTTTTTCTATCACCTATTTATTAAATTCCATAAATTATCTGTTCTTTCATTTTCAAAAAAGCTTTTATGAACATTTATTCTTAAATCAAAACAAAACATTCTTACCATTTTAAAAAAGCCCTATGCGAAACCCATAAATATGTATGTAGATTGTCTCTCTATAATATATTGGCGGTAATAGCATAGTACTACAGAATCAGCCAATAAAGTTCAAGAAGAAACCATTGTGATGCAATACTCTTTTACATTCATTACTTGCTACTGTGAAGTTCAAAGCAGAAAAAAAATATTCAAAAAGCAAGCAAGCAAGTAATTAATGTAACATAGTATTTAGCAATATTCAGAATAATTTTTTTTTTGAGTCATCATATATTCTCGTGCAAACTGTGAAAACCTATAATTAAGCTAACACCTAACTTAAGAAATATTATGAATTTTGTATTACCATTTAGTGTTTGATCTTGTTGGTTGTTTAAATAAATAAAAAATGTAAGACAATAATTTTCTTTCAGTAAGAATATAAATTGGGAAAAGTATACAATAAAGTTCAATAATACCGACCTTAAAGACTTTAGAAAGGAATGCGTTATTTTACTAAATTGCAACGAAATTCAAGTCAAAAAATGTGATCCACATGTTTCCACCATCAAACGATTAGGTTTCGACGAAAGGCGTATTTATCCTGATACTAGTACAATAAATACTAGTACTGCCACTGAAAATAATGATCCTTTAACGAGCACTGAAAAGAATGCTATTTTGACAACGATCAAGGAAACAACATATGAAACTATAGATAGTAAACATGAAACTACAGATAAAACTATTATAAAAAGGAATAATGAAACAATAGATAAACCTATTGGAAACAGTGATAACGAAACAACAGATAAAAATATTGAAGATTCGCATGAAGTTTTAGATGGCTATAATATAAATAAGACACATGAATCATTTACATTAGGCCATGTTGATGGTAATAAACCAACAGAAAAACCGAATGATAATGCTCAACATAACAAAGCCCTGGCAGGAAAAATAGCCGCTGGAGTCGTCGCGGCAGTGGTATCAGTGATAGCGACCTTCGTTGTGAAGAAATATATTATGGGTTGTTTGCACTCTGGCGTGTACCGTAAGTAATATACAACTTTAAAAACACACAACTTTTAGAAAAAAGTACTTTCAATTTAGTTTTTTATTCTATACAACTCAACGACTGAACTATTCAAAAGCACTAATTCTTATGTATATTTGAATATTATTTTTTTACTTTGACTATGAGTTTGAATGAGGCACTGGCTTCTTTCTTATCGCTAGCTGGCCGGAACACAACAATGCTACAAACATTGATATTATGGTGACATATTCAGATAAGATGGTGGTAGCTAGCCAGGCAGACAAACAAGCCCTACCACCAACCAAACTAAGTACACAAACATGTACCCCCCTCTGGGAGTCGGACCCGCACCTCTGGGTCTGAGACCGTGAGGCGGTTTAAGTGATTTCTTGTTATTTGCAATTTAAATGTACAGACGCAGGCGCATCACCCTATCCAAAACTGACAAATTTCTTCACTAAATGTTCGACCGTATGCCTTAGGAATACAGTTCAAAGTCTATTAAAGAAATTTCACAGTTTGTATAATCGTAAATTTATACACTTAAAACTATAGGTACTTATAAAAATTGTAAACTATAACTTTTGCTTACTATATTTATGTTTTTATTAAAATAAAAAAGTAAAATGAATCAATGAAGTTTCTATGATATGTCAAAATAACATTCCTGTACAAAATGTTTAATTTTTCAGATATGCCAGAAGCATGACCCACAAGAGATCCTACAAAATTCTAACAATGTGTTGAGACTGAGAATAATAAGTTCATGGGATCATGGGTAACAAACGTGATCCAAAAAAGACACCTATTTCTGGAATTCGTTGCAGGAAACTTTAATTACAATAGTATATCCTGTATTGTACAGGAAATATATAGACATTTACACTTTTGCGTCCAAATTTAACAAAGTTTTTGACTGGTATAATATAAACTTGTAATAACGCAAACTAACTGGCTATTTACTTTACTTTATTTTTTTTACAATTGAGATAAAAACAGATAAATGCATACCTACCTCTACCTACAACAGTAGCTGGTCGTCACTGGTCTCCCAGGTGAAATAGTCGATATGTTTGGCTATTGGTACAAAAACCAAACAAATGTTGTACGTTGGGCGGGTGAGATATCTGACGAGTTACAGGCTAAGATGTGGAGTGAGACAAGGAGGTCTAACATCCCTTCATCTGTTTATCCTGTATATGGATGGATTTATTGACGAACTCAGTGGCGCTGGGGTTGGCTGCTCCATGAATTTGAAATTTAGACATGGTGCAGCAGCACCATGTCTAAATTTCTTCTCCTCGATAATTGTTATTCATAAACTCCTCAAGATATGTGAATTCTTCGCCTGAATACTCATATACTTCTTTATAACATATTGTTTAATCCCACCTATCCTTCTTACCATAAGTTCGCGCTCATTACGTTCACCGGAAAACTTAAGCCTTAAAACCCCCCCACACAGCACCACCTTTTATGATTATTCTTTTACCGTCCAAGCTGTTCGTCTCTTCCATTTGCGATCAGGCGTGCGTAATCCATTACCGCATTTAAAGAGCTCGTGAAAAAATTCTACCCTTCCGACTAACCCTGTCCTGCTGCAAAACTGCCATATCCGCTACCTTCCTACCTGAGACTACTATTATGTTTAAGTAGGTTTATTTATAAATAGTATTTATATATATTTGTCATTATTATCGTTATCATTATAGATTTATCATTATTATTATTATTTTGCTTCATTTATTTTTTTTCCTTGGGGGAGGCCTTGGTCCAGCAGTGGACGTCTTTTGGCTGAGATGATGATGATGATGATGATTTATAAAATACCTACACATTATTTTAGTATGTTTTAATAATTTCTAATCTTACAGTTTATTAGCTCTCTCCATCCGACTGGTTGTCTGGAAGAAATCGCTTGAAAGCGATAAGACCGCCAAATTGCAACTTTGTAATTTTTTTTGTTCATGTTTTGTTTTATAGTGTTGCAATAAAAGTATTATCTATCTATCTATCTTTATTATTAATTAAACATGTTACACACAATTATACTCAATACTTTCATTCTCATCATCAAACATTTTGTCGGATATAGTTATTATGTATTTCTTTATGTATAGCTTTACAATGTTATCACTATCATCATCCTCATCAGCCTAACACGTCCACTGCTGGACATAGGCCTCTCCTTGTGCACGCCACCGAGCACGATCCGCGGCTACTCTCATCCAGCTCTTGCCAGCCACCTTGCGAAGATCGTCGCTCCTTCTAGTCTGAGGGCGTCCTACACTACGTTTGCCGATACGCGGTCTCCACTCGAGAACTCGTTTACCCCAACGGTTATCGGTTCTGCGACTATTATGGCCGGCCCACTGCCACTTCAGCTTTCTGATCCGCTGGGCTATGTCGATTACTTTCGTTCTCTGTCGATCAAATTCCGAGGTCGATCCTTCAGAGAAACTCCGACCATAGCCCTTTCCATAGGTCGCTGAGCGACTTTAAATTTGTGAAACAGCCCTACCGTGAGTGTCCACGTTTCGGCTCCGTATGTTATGACGAGTAGGATGCACTGATTGAAGACTTTCGTCTTTAGACTTTGTAACAAGTTGTTACAACTTTCTTGTTTGAAACAACGTAACAAGGTATATTCTAACAGTTTACCATTTTAAGTAATACCAATTTTATGATTATTTACATATAATTTTACGCAAATTTTGTTGCGAACAAATTACAAATTGATAAAAGATAAAGTGTGGAAAGGCATATCATGAGGTGCAGGTTCGAATCCCGCTTGTGGATTTTTTTCAACACTTTGTCTTTTTACCAATTTTACCATATTAATCATCCGTCTGTGCGCGCACTTGGAAAAATTTCATTAATGATATTACTTTTTTTACACAAGCGTGCTAAATTTAGGCAGTACCTATAACAGATTTCAAACGAAAAAGTATGTGCATTTGCAGACAAAGTATCAGCATGTAAACGACGTCCTTTTCTAGAATCGCCCAACAAATGAAATATCTAACGACACCTTTCCTGCGCATGTGCTACAGCGACAATTGTACCGAGACCTCCACTGTCAAACCTTATTACGTCATTCTCTCTATATAAATGATTAGGGGGAGGGGCGTGTGGGGTCAGCTTAGTCCGGCTGCAGACAACTTCAGGCACATCAAACTTCGCCGAGGTTCGGCTGAGTTCGGCTTTTACCGAACAAACACGGCGGCGCTAGACTGAAAGGCTTTCGACTATCAGTAAACGGACTTGGGAAAAAATAAAAGGGGTTGCATTTTGGAAATATCTAGTTACTTAATAAATTTTTCTTAAAAAAGGATCAGTTTTGATGTTTCCTTCTCAATTCGATAAGCAGTTTAAGATTCACTAAAATATTTTAAACAGAAATAGTGACTAAAAACCTATTTCTTACATCAGCATCAGCATCAGCTCATTTTAATTTCCCCACTGCTGGGGCACGAGCCTTCCCTATGGATGGATAGGGAGAACGGGCCATAAACCACCACGCGGGCCCAGTGCGGATTGGTGGTTGTTAACGACTGCATGCTAATGCAGCCGGGACCAACGGCTTTACGTGCCTTCCGAAGCACGGAGGAGCTCGAGATGATAAATTTTTGGTCACCCATCCGATGACCGGCCTTTGCGAAAGTTGCTTAACCTCAGCACTCGCAGACCGGGCGCGTTAACCACTGCGCCATCGAGCTCCTCGCTTATGAGCTTATAAATGGACAAAAATATTCAAAATGGAAAACTTTGGCTCGATATCAAAAAAATTAGAATAACACAAAACTTTTAATGTAGATTTAATTACACATTGTTAAATGTTGGTTATTATCTACTTAAGTTTGAGAATACCAGTTTTTGTGTGAGACCGGTTTCGTCCAAAAGTCAAGTCATATTTATTTATTTTATTTATATGCTGAGCTCGTGCCCCAGCAGTGGGGACATAAAATAAGCTGATGATGACGATGGCGATATGCTGAGCGCTTGGAATATTGACGATAATTGATCCTCACTTGCCAACAGACGCAAGCTATTGGACCTTACATTCCTGTATACACTTTGCAATAATGAAATTGACTGTCCGCAACTGTTGGTAATTCACCCATGTATCCACTTAAGCCGGTTCCCTATATTCTATGTGTCTGTTGTTTTGCCTACAATAGATAAAAATTTGACATAAGCTCCATACAAATTATGTCAAATTTCTAACTCCAGTTAGCAAAACAACAGACAGATAGAATATAGGGATCCGGCTTTATAAAACCATCTTATATTACGATTTAGGAGCTTACATTCTTCTGTTGAAACATGCTGCCCCTTCAGCCCCGCACGGTTCAAGCCCGGACCTGGCCTGGGGGCGCGCGGGCCGCGCCTGCGCGCGCCGTCGATACTCCGCCGCCCAGCCCGCGCGGCCGTATGCACGCGCCATGCTATCTACACCACGAAAAAGATCCGACCACGCTCCATAAAAACCTTATCAAAAACTCCTTGACATATTTTTTTTTTAATAAAAACAAAATCCTCCCGCATCACAATAAATTCTTAAATCAAAAACCGCGACCGTCTTTTGTTTCATTCACTTAAAGTTTCGTGCCAGTGACTATGACTCCGATAGTGCTGTGATCGTTAACAACCATATCTCAAGTGCTCCTTTGCCATAAAATATGGCGTTTTGTTTATATAATCTTTAAGTAATTAAAATGGAATTGGTAATGAAATACGCAATCAAAAAGTGATGTGAAGACCGGGAAGCGTCTTGCGTAACTTCCATCGGCGGGCGTAGGTGAGTATCGAACCAGTGTTTTCGTTTTGATTTGTGTGACATAACGCTTCGTTTTTAAATAACCAATATGACGTCTTTTCGTCAATAGAAATATATTTTTTTAGTTTTTAAGTTTTTTTTTATATCTGTCATGTTTCTTGCAAATATATTATATTATACTAATTAATTAAAAAACTGTTCTAATTTCAAAATTTCATTGTACCTGCATAAAATGTTATAGTTGCCTTAATAACCGCATTTTGACATCAATACACTCTTCACCTACTTTTCAAATACTTACTTCAAATGTACGTAGGTAAATTTCTACATTACTGAATCATATTTAACAAAAGAAAATGCTAATATAAATACTCAGTAACAAATACCAATATATAAATTACCAATAAACCATTATCGCCCATACTTTTATAAAAGACATTTAGCAGTTCAATGGTAACAAAAGCTAAAAATAGTCGTCTCAGTTAAAGCACGAGAAAGGTGTGCCCTAAGGATCTCCGCAGACGTTTTGGCACAAGCATTTTTATCAGCTCGCAGTACGAGTCAGCAAATACGAACTCACTTCACATACAATCTACGCTCTTGGGAACAAACTTAAAATGGCTTAAAATAAATGCTCTTGATCCACCTACAGCAACCATTTAAAGCCACGTTATTCAAATTCAAAGTTAAAGTCAATTTTTTTTTATTTAAATAAACTTTTAAAAAATGTTTTTGAATCGTCCAAAAATTTTTTTACCTAGGACCCATTCAGGACGTCTATTTTTAACCATTATAAACCTTATAGTCAGTTTCGAGTTATCGACTTAACCAACTAAGGGACAAAGGCTCCAAGATACTCATGCACACACAACATGCGATCGGCTAACAACCTTTCACTGATGATATCTATTCAAACCTCGGAACCTACTTTGATTAAACTAAATGTAGCGTCGAGTCACTGGCGAGTAAACTCAAAACTGGTGATTTCGATGATCTGTCTTCCTCTTTTTGTTAAAGTGTGTATGTATGTATGTGTGTATGTATGAGTGTATGTATGTATGTATGTATGTATGTATGTATGTATGTATGTATGTAAAAATAAACACTATTATTCATTTATTTATTTTATTTATTTAACATAATTAAACGGGCGTAACCCAATTACATAATTATGAATAGTTAAGTGTATATAAACACAAATATGAATATGTATGCTTTGACCCTTTATTCAATGTCAGTTGAATTGGATAACATATTTTGTTTTTTTCCCATTTTTGACGGTCCAGACGACACGACCCGGTCAACCCGAGCCAAAGTCCGAGCCTTTAGAGGCGCCCTCGAGTTGTTCCGCTCCCCGATCCGATGCGAACCCCTCGGAGAATCTAGTAGGGCACGGGGACACGCACTAATGCGTGATGCCGTTGTTCCCTCTAGATAACCTCTGAAAGTGTTTCGTTCATACGGCTTTAGAAATCCTTAAAGTTTCTCGCCACCTCCAAAAAAGCCCGGTGGAGCTGAAAATGCCGAGATGCAATCAGCAAACTCCCTCAAAAAAACAACTGAGCTTTGTAAGAAGTAATGGAAGACTGCCTGCTAAATTAAGATTAATACCTCAGGCTTAGGATGTAAAACTCAAGCAGAAACCAATTTCAAAATAAAATTAGTGAAGTAGTTATAACAGAACAAGAATTAACAAACTACTTATAGTCCGTGAGCCAAGCGCTAATTTTCGTCAATTATTTCCTCTTAGACGATAATTCGTAAAATGCCTCAGAGAGTTGTATCATGAAGCGTTGTGAACGTCAACTGCGGCTCCGAGGGTGGATTGAGCAGTGGTGGCCGCCCACGCACGTAATAAAAAAATATATTTTAAATCATTTATTCCCGATTCAAAATTCATCAAATTATAGTTAGCCTAATATTTTGAAGAAACAAAATTGTCCGCTAATTATAAAGTGGTGGATTATACGTCAGCTGGTCACACGAATATGAAAAAAAATATACAGGGCGTCCCACGGCCATGCCACATGGAGGGAAAGTGCCTCAATTATTGTAGATGGTACATTTTACTGAAAGAAGACTTTATTTTAATTTTAAAAACAATTTAAACTGCATTCATACATTTTAAAATAATTACCTGGTTGAACCGGGAATCGAACCCGGTACACGAGAAAAAAATCATCCTGTAGTTTTATCATACCGATCGGAAGGCGTCATCATAAGGATTATTTTTTGCTAGATAACATAGCATCAGAAATAAAAGGAAGACCATGAATTTTAACATTTTTAATTCCAAATTAATCAATTTAATTTATTAAATGCTCAAAATGAGTCCCATTCTGTTGAGTACAAAGTCGTACTCTTTTGATTATTTTACTCCCTGTCGTTTTTTTGATCATGTTATGGTAAATATTTAGAATAATACGTCTAAGTTCTGTTTGTAGCTCGTGGACAATTGTGTGTGTGTGCATTTTTTACATAACCCCATAAAAAAAAATCCAACAGGGTTAGATCTGGGGATCTCGGCGGCCAACTAATATGTCCATTTGTCCCGATCCAGGAGAGAAAATATTCATTGAGATAGTTCCTTATTCTCCGACTGTTATAAGCCGGAGCCCCATTTTGCTGAAAAGTAAGTTTTTGTCGTTCTGCATCCGGAAGATCATTTATCTCGCTTTTTAAAATCTCAAGTATTTCTAAATACCTTTCCGTGTTCAGATGTCCCTCGTAAAAATGTACTAAGAGGACCCGGTTTTTTACAATCCCACACCAACAGTTGAATGAAAAACGCACTTGATCATTAGTCTCGCGGATACGTAAGGGATTCTCCCTGGACCAAATACGATTGTTGTGTCCGTTGTACAACAGGTAGGTACCTACTAATTACGTATCTTTTTATCATTTTATCAGGCACTTAAATTACTAGGGAAATGATGCGTACTTTTCAAGTGGGTACTCATTAGTAAAGGTACTTTAAAATGAATGTTTACATGTCGTTACGGCAATGTCAGCTTTTCTTTTTTCTGAACATAATCTTACATAAAATGTTAAAGTTCATGGTCTTCCTTTTTTTTCTGATGCTATATTATTTATCAAAAAATAATCCTTATAATGAAACCTTCCGATCGGTATGATAAAACTACAGGGTGATTTTTTCTCGTGTACCGGGTTCGATTCTCGGTTCAACCAGGCAATTATTTAAAAATGTATGAATGCAGTTTAAATTGTTTTTAAAATTAAAATAAAGTCTTCTTTCAGTAAAATGTTCCATCTTCAATAATTAAAGTACTTTCCCTCCATGTGGCATGGCCGTGGGACGCCCTGTATATGTGTTCAGTGATTTCCTCGCAATAGAAAATTTATCAGATGATAGTTTATGTATTACTGTTAATAAATAAAAAAGTCAGCTGGCTATATCTAGGTAGAACGCTTGTCAGCTGATGCCCTGAAGATGTAACGTAGGAGCCGGTCAGAAGTATCTATAGCATATTAAATGTATCAGCTGACGAGTTTTCCACCAGCATACTGCCAGCTGATTTGTTTCATTACTTACAGGATCATGTCAATAATCAGTACAAAACTTTTTTTCGGAAGGTAATGACGTACTTAAAGTTATTCAACATTACATTCAATGCGCTAACTGATATGTATAATTTTAAATTAATATTTTTATGGAAACTTTACAATTCTCAAAAATAGAAATAAATAAATAAAGAAATACTTTGCTAAGAAAATCAACCTTAACCCTTTTATTTAGTTATATTAAGTGACGGATTATAAAAAAAAAAATATTTTAATATAGTCAAATAATTCCATACGCTTTTACAAAGTCACGTCTTCGATTTTGATGACTTCTGTCACAGGTATCAAGCTAATATTATAATGAACAAACATAGTTACACAGTCGTGGTCACTACTGGTAGTTACACAGTCAGATTCAGATTATTGTACGGTCGTCTGCTGAGCTAGGCACGATAGGCATATTTATTTATATTCATGTATAAGACACGACAACAGAATACAAACCAGATTTCATACATAAACACATTAAAAATAACGGTAAAATTTTCACTCCGTTACATGCACATATACATAAGCTTGCAATGTACAATTATAAATAAGTTTCTTTAGTGGTTTCCTTTCTATTCTAAAAACTGATGCAACCTACAACAACACACCCATAAAAACTTTGTTCAGTGTACATTTCTCGTGTCCTTTGGCTTGTGTGAGAACCCTTAGAAGGCGCAGGGAATAAAGGACAGACAGGCATTATGTTTCACACCGAAAAGTGTCCGATGTAGCCGACAATTGGGGCTGTTCGAATCTATAAGCGAGAGTAAAGCTAAACTTATCACAATCTACATAGAATATAATTTAGATCAATAGTTTTTGTTGTCATACCGAATATAAAGTCAGTGCCTAGTTAGTGCAAGATTTTATTTACCATCCGATGGCGAAAACAAGAATTGATATGCATCCAAATCACCTGCTCTTTTTATGTCTCCACAGCTGGGGCACGAGCCTTCCCTATAGATGGATAGGGAGAACGGGCCATAAACCACCACGCGAGCCCAGTGCGGATTGGTAGTTGTTAACCACTGTGGTGTAATTGGTGGTTGTTAATGCAGCCGGGACCAACGGCTTTACGTGCCTTCCGAAGCACGGAGGAGCTCGAGATGATAAACTTTTAGTCAACCATCTGATGACTACGTCATACATACATGGCTGGTATGAACATTGTATATTTTTTCAATAACGGTTGATTCGACCACTGGGCGACCTATGTAGTACTAGTACATTTTTATTACATTTAAGGGAGTGCAGCGCGGACGCAAAACTGCGAGTTTCAAGTTTCTTTATGATAGCGGCGCGTGGCAGTGGTGTGACAACGGCGCACGACTACGAATACGCACGCACACTAATATCTGTACAGAGTAGGCTGGTGATTTAATTAGAGCAATGTTTACTTTCGTAAAATCATAGGCGTTTGGGTAAAAAAATTATAAAAGTCTTAGTATTTTCATATTCATGTTTTTTAATTGAAAAATAAGACAACAGTGACCTGCGGAATATCAATACAAACATTTTGATGTAGGATCATTGTTTCATTTGTGCTATATTTACAAAATTTCTGAAGAAATAAGTTTTTAGATATCATTATTTTACGTAATGTTTATGCAGTTTCTGGGTATTTGTTTCAAATTCCAAGACAACCATGACCTTGTGAAAGGATCAAGCTAACCTACACTAGTCCTTTTAATGTATAAGACCTATTCAGCGCCTAGCACCAGTGACTTAAAAACACGTAAATTTTCAAATTCCGCGCTGCACCCCCTTAATTTTACTTCAAATTAGAGGCGAGGCTTCTGAAACACAATAGAGTGATCGATCACCGCCGTGAATTAGGCCCGTTACCCCCAAATCAGGTGTTTGGCATCTCTGGCACTTGCCGAAGAAAAGCAAATTAGAACAAATTACAGTTTCGTAATCGAATTCTGTTACAGAAGTTGTTTGTGAAAAATTTTGTTTTTTTTTACTTGAGATCTTCTCGAGATCTTTTCTATCTCTTTTTTAACGAATGGAACAGTTTACAACAACAATGACTTATTTTTTTTTTAGTTTCTTATATTGTTTTCATCATTTCACTCATCATCAGCATAACTCCATTAAACATAAGAGATGGTTCAAGATGTTAGATTTTACAAATACCACCTTTGAAATAACAGCAAACAATTCAGTGATTATCCCAAATTATATTTTAGGGGAGGTTTTTGTTCAGCAGGGACGTCTTTTGGCTGAGTTGATGATGATGATGATGATGATGATGATGATGATGATGATGATAATATATTATAATTATAAGGTTCAGAACGTTAGCCCTGCAAGGGCATTGCAAAAAATCTTAATCTAAATGTTCAAATAATTTTTAACGCAAATTTTGTTGCGAGCAAATTATAAAAACACAAATGTTGAAAAAAATTTAGATAAGTTAGAAAGAAAAATATAATATAATTCAATTCAAACTTCCTCATCTTACCTATAATATATAAAAGGATAACAAAATATATACAAAATTAAAAACTTTAACAAACAAACCTAATAGTTATTTGTTATACAAGAGTGCAAAGTTGCTTTTTAACCGCGTGCTCAATTTTGATGACCGAGCAAGCGAAGGATTCTAAAATTGAATCACGAGCGCAGCGAGTGATTCAAAAATTAGAATCCTGAGCGTTAGCGAGGGAATCAAAAGAGCACAAGGTGAAAAATCTTTGCACTCGAGTGCAACACGTAACTTTTCATCCCACCTCAGCGAGGAAATGACTAAATGCAAAAAAAAAAACATTTACAATCATAAGATATTTTTATTTCAGTTTAGGTATTAACTACTACATTATGATAGGTAAGTATTACAGAATAATCTTTAAATTATAACAAATAATACTTAAGTATAATTAGGAAAAATTGAAAGTAACGTTGCTACAATTACTTAAGTTGAGTGTGATATTTTTGATAGGTACTGTTATTAACATTAGTTGGTGTTAGTGACTTGTGTACTGATAAATTCGGCACTATGGAGGTAGAAGTAAATAGGTTTAATGATGTTTTGAATACGATGTTCTAAATTCAATTTACTTTATCCTCTAGCGGATAAAAACGGCTTTTGCACTCAGATATCGAAGAGCAAAAATACTCTTTCCGAGATGGGGGGATGAAAAAACTATTACTTACTTTCTAAAAATTCTTTCAAATTAAAATAACTTTAAAATTTTACACTGTAATGTTTCTTTTTATATATGTTTAATATTTAATGATATCTTCTATACTAACATTTTAAAGAGGAAAGCTTTGTATTTTTGTATGTGTGTATGTTTGCAACGAATAATCTCAAAAACTACTGGACCGATTTAAAAAAATTCTTTCACCATTAGAATGCTCATTAGCGCTGAGTAACATTTGTGAATAAAAATGACTAGACTGCTTAGATATTTGTTTTTACGCAATAATTTACACATTTAAAATATATATGTATATGTATATAGAAGTGAGAGTAAGTATCTTATGTTTTACAAAATGAGGCCTACAGCTTTCCATGTTATATTCACCAATATTCGAATGCATCTCTTCTGCAGAATAAACAGTAAAGTATTGAAGCAGATCTTAGTTTAAAAATAACAGCTTACGTGCCAGTACCCCATTCAGATAAAAATACACTTTTAGTGCCCTAGATTTTTATCAGACCGAAACCAAAACATATCGGAGCTCTTATTACATTTTCACTTTATTATAATTCAAAAGTACAGGCAAAACGATAATCGCTGTTAATGAGCCATAGAGTACTTACTGCTACAGAATTGTTTTACAAAATAAGCTGATCGTCATCGGACGTCTGTCTAATTTGTTTTGCGATAAAATACTTACCCTTGACAGTTTTTTTATTAATTTGCCACACAACAGACCGAGGCGCGGTGGTGTCAACCCAAGTAAAATTGATGTTTCTTGCGTTGGTAATAAAATTGTGGAAGTGAGCACCTTTTTTACGAAGTGTTCCGCGTATCAAATATGGGGGAATGGAAATTTGCTTTGCGAAAATAGCACAAAACGGCAAATATTATTTTTGTTAAAGTAGTATTTATGATGATCTTTTTTTTGCTATTTAGTAACGTTATATATACGCTTTGCACTGGACAAATATGTGGTGATGTAATACCCATTATCACCAATAACCCTTACATTTTAGACAGCCTTTGCGGATTCACTCCAACTACCATATCACCTAAAATGCCATAAGGGTGGCATAAAATCTAGAGCCTTTGGTGAAAATTTGAGTTTTGTGTTATTTATACTGCTAGATGAAACATAAAAATTCTCAATGCACTTAACTATCTCAGTGTTCCAAAAGTGCTTTGTGAAAAACTAGTGAAAGCAAGTAAAAAAATGTGTGCCTAGAGAAAAAATTTAACCTAAATTCCGAGTTTAAAGCGTCACGTAAAACTGGTGGGCCGCTCCATTTAAATTAAGTGGCGTATGCACTCAAAATGTTTATTGCACATTACAATGTGAAAGACATTATTTAGTA
Organism: Eudonia mercurella; assembly: GCA_963082485.1. Lineage (NCBI taxonomy): Eukaryota > Metazoa > Arthropoda > Insecta > Lepidoptera > Crambidae > Eudonia > Eudonia mercurella. The sequence goes on along the minus strand of OY720028.1, from coordinate 1,069,405 downwards.
AATCCGGGCAATTAAACACGACTCTTGTACGACCATTAGCTGTTACAATCGACGCCGGCTGTATTACAATTACTTCTGTTCGTTTTAGTAGACAACATTTTTAAACAGTAATTTAGACTCTGATTGTTTGCTTTATACCAATTTGTTTTTAAAAATATTCTATCAACATAAGTAGTATAAGATAATTTATTACATTATAAGAAGTTAGCCTAGATAACCTTAAACCTTATGTTAACATTTTATTCTTAGTATTTATTTTATAAGAAATAAACATAAAAAATAGCTGTTTTCTGGTTACATCAGTATTGTTGGGTTCCGATAGTTTGAGCTGTGGTTTGAGATAAGGTAGGCAATTGGTTAGTGGTCAAAGATTTCGGGCGTAGTACACTTGCATATTCAGTTTTAGCATAACTATCATGGTCAAGCAAGAGCTTCCCTGTTCTAGAATAATGTACTGATGTACTAAATATAAGTTTAATGTTAGTAGTAACATATCACGTACTACATAGCTGCTTGTCTGAGCCAATATTTGCTGAAGGAATCTCCATAGAATTGCTGTGTCATCGAAAACCCCACTATATCGTTAGCCTAATCTCCAGCCGCATGCCGTAAATTCGCCGCTACAAATTGGCATGTACCTACATGAATAGGCCTTTCAAAAGGAGGCATTATAGCCAGGTGATGCATTGCACCATTATAGCACCGCACTGCAGGTTCACTTACGACGTGCAAGTAAAAGCTTTATGCGCATAAAAACAAAGTCTCATTTCCCGTTTTTACAAGAATCGGTTTGAGCTATTAAAAGTTGAGCCAGCCTATCATAAGTCCAGGTAAATGAAAGGGTTGTTAATCGTTGTGGACTTTAACGGAGTCGTAAATTGGGTCATTGGTGACAGTGATGGCCTAGATTGTTGCAATATTTATTGCTTCAACATTGATGGTTTTGTATTTTATGGTAATTGTTTCATCATGAAAATATTATCATTATAATATACATTGATTATTATAGAGTCAAAAACTTACCAGTTATAATTATGGTAACGGTTGTATACGACTATGATATTGATAAAAGTCTATTAAACCATAGCTTAAGCTTAAAAGTGACTTATATTAGAGACACACTTTAAGCTTAAACTGCTTTATCTAAAGCTTTTAGAAAAAATATTTTCAGGCGATTGACTTTGTCGCTATATAACTCTATGTAAGTAGGTACTCCATATTTTCACGTAGTACAAATTCTTAGGCTTGACCCTTCAACTTTCTATTAGTTCTCTGTCCTATTTGTACCGGTATAAAGTTAATTTTTATAGTACCTTGTCCGCAACTGCCTTACGAAAAAGGAAAATAAAGTTGATTTCAGAAATTCTTCCAACTGTAACGGGTATAAAATAGAAATGAAACTCGGTGCCCTACATCACAGGGCCACTTCAACTTACTACTTCGTCGGAGACTACTTTAACAAGTCGACTGATAGAAACTTATAATGGACTCTAGCTGACCGTTGCGTACGCTGAGATTTTGATGTGTGCGAGTTTTAACTGCCTATTTATTGATCATATACATCATGCAATGCTAGTAGTAGCAGCGTGAACCACAGAGAAGATAGTTAGAAAAGCTTCAACTAAGTCCTAGTTGTTGCGGAGAGATCGTAGTCGTTAAAACCCACCATTTTGGGCCAGAGTGGTGGTATATGGAGCGACCTCCCAATATGCTATACTCCCATGTAGGTCTAAGCCCAGCAGGGGTTATAGGCTGCTGTTGTTGATATCAAAAAAGGATGTGTTAATATATTTGAAACATTTGTTTGTCTGTTCCATCGCAGCTCTCTAACGAATGAACCAATTACTTAGGATGCTTTTATTTTCATTGTAAGCTAAGCCCTCCTGTATGTTACAAGGTGGTTCTTGACTTGAATTAAAGAAAGTAATCTGTGAAAGTATAGATATTATCTCTAGCTCTCAATTTTACTATATTGGGGTTAGCGGGCTAATGAACGCTAGAAACTTACAATTATAGATATATCATTTAGTTTTCTATATTATATATAGGTTGTTAAAAAAATTACGCATGAATTATTTAATTACATTAAAGATCCTTGGGGGAAGCCTTTGTCTAGCATGATGATGATGATGAAAGCTCATACTTTTATATCGTTCATCTAGAAATACATCAGAGTCTTTATATCTGCGTAAGGCTAAATATAGATGTAACCTGAAACGATCATTACATGTAATTTTCTCATGATTGGAACGGCGTTTAACCTGGATCGGGTTTGACTTGCTCGGCAGACGAGGGCCGGTCCCACTAATTGTAGTGGGTCTTCCTTCACGTACCCTCTTCCCAATTTGACCCGACTAGCGCGTTGGGTTCATTTAAAAACACGTCGGGCGTGGCATCCCATTTTTGGTAGCAAATTTGTGGCTAGAGAATCATTTGAAACGTTGAACAATTTTTTTTAAAAGACAATATATCAAAAGTAAATGTTTTGTTGAATGACCAAGTAAATGTTTTGTTACGGGTTCGGTTACGGTAAAAAGCAAGGTAGCGAATTCCATGTCAGTAAATGTATCTTTTTTAGAAGCCTATCTATGAGCTGTATTATCCAGTTAGACGTGCTTTTATAAGAAAACTAGCTGACCCGGCGGAATTCGTACCGAACTTTTTTTTTTCTTTTTTTTTCTCTCTCTCTTCTCTCGAGTTTATTACATTTATATTACGAGGTATATTTGTATATTATAGTATATGTATATTACGAGGAGTTTATTACATTAGTAACATTCTAATGGTGAAAGAATAACAACTCATGTATACTTATGGAGAGCAATAAATGATTGAATTGAATTGAATATTTTAAATCGGTCCAGTAGTTTTGAGTTTATTCGTTGCAACCATACATACCTACATACATATGTTCATACATACATACATACATACATACATACATACATACAAAAATACAAAGGTTTCCTCTTTATAACATTAGTATAGATAACAAAGTATCTGGATAATCTAGCTGTCATCTAGGTACAAAATAGAGGGGCCGGCCATTTATTATGTAAATATCTACCTAGATGTAGGTACTATAAAAGCCTACTCGTAGAAATTAATAGCAACAGTTTGTTCCTAATAAAAAACTACATAGCCAAATGTTACGGCCATTCCACCGATTAAGTTAATTTGATTAACACATAGTAATTGGTACAGCACATGGCATTGTTTACGCATGGTGCAGGTCACGCGATCTCGTGATCGCTTTATTTTGTTTTCGATACTATCTGAAATGTTAAAACATTCTGTCGACAACATTACATATAATTACCTAATTGTCACAGTTGTCGTGGAAGAAGTAAAATTACTAACTTATTTAAGAGAAATTAGTTATTTCTAATTTATGTATGATGCTAAGTTAACGATCTTCATGTAAGAACAATCCGAATAAAAGTGTCGATTACAATCGCAGGCTGAGGTCGTTTACATTTGCTATCGAACTTCTCGCATGATTCTTCACATCGTCAGCCTCAAAATGACATACAGTAGGGAGCTCTGCCGTCCTTTTCTATATACTGTGGAAACCTTGTCGTCCGATTACTTAGTTAGAGTACGTTAGTACCACCACAGATCTGGCCTTCCTATATGAACTATAGCACATGGGAAGGTACGGCCATAAACTACTTACCACGCTGACCCCATAGGTTCTGGCGGTTGGTCATCATACGACAGCAAGCTGGTCCGACGGATTAAGGTGCGTTCAGGGGCACGATCACAGAGATGATATCATTTTAACCGCCTCTGTAGAGGTTAAGACCACCAGTTTAGACCCAGAGGTCCCGAGTTCGATTCCCAGCAGCCAGTACATGTTTGTGTACTCGGTTTGTTTGATGGTAGGGCTTATGTGTGTCCGCCTGGCTATGTTTAGGCTAACATCTTATCTAAATATGTCTCCATACATTAATGTTTGTAGCATTGTTGTGTTCCGGCAGCTAGATAAGATTGCCAGTGCCTCAGTAGTTGAGGATCCGGGTGAAGTGAGATATAGGCCAAGTGCTTAACCGTAAATAATATATTAAAAAATGTAAAATATATAATTTTTTATAAAGTAAGTAATTTTCTTTCAGTATTTTTACTTTAATATAATAAGGTATTTATATATATTTTATAACAATAATAAATTAAAATTAATGAACATAATTAGAATATCAATTAGGGAGAGTATCGCGTAGGTACCTAATCTACCTATATGATTGTCAAACATAATAACTTTTATAACTATTTAAACTTTCGGCACAGTTGCATGCGCCATCTATAATCACGGAATCACGGATTTATGAACGATTAATCACTATGCCGAAATATCAGATCATCATCATCATCAGCTCATTTTTGTCCCCACTGTTGGGGCACGAGCCTTCCCTATGAATGGATAGGGAGAACGGGCCATAAACCACCACGCAGGCCCAGTGCGGGTTGGTGGTTGTTAACGACTGCTAATACGGCCAGCCCACGGCTTTACGTGCCTTCCGAAGCACGGAGGAGCTCGAGATGATACATTTTTGGTCACCCATCCGATGACCGGCCTTTACGAAAGTTGCTTAATCTCAGCACTCGCAGACCGAGCGCGTTAACCACTGCGCCATCGATCTCCTCTAATATATCGGAATAGAAATATCGGATACTAACAAATTAATAAACATGGTAAGAATCCCGTTAATAATACTCTATTATAACTTTTGTAGGTACAAACTAAATAAACCTTTTACTGTACATTTATTAAATAGTGAGGTCGTTGACAAATTATCAGTGAGCGGTCAATATCAAGTTGGTTACCTCAAAAGGCTATCTAAAGCCTGTTAGTTAAAGAAGTACGTTTAATAATGAAATAAGCACAGAAACTATAGGTAAAAAAGGCATATTATTTATTCGCGTCCCATACGTATGCAGTAGACATAATTGTATCTCCTTTATTTTGACGACTTGTGGCAATAACATGTGAAGAATTTACGACTAGAAAACAACAATAAAAAATACTCATGTGTATCTTATCGCAATGATATAACGAACATAATAATATACAATTTTTGTACGCTGATAATAAGCAGCACATTGTATTGTAAAACAGCTGTTTATATTGTAAAATTTCGTCACCGATTACAAGTCTTCGGTAGTATAGTGGTAAGTATCCCCGCCTGTCACGCGGGAGACCGGGGTTCGATTCCCCGCCGGAGAGATATATTTTTGACAAATTTTCCATTTCTTTTATTATGTAGAAATTTTTTATAATTTATTTTTCATCTTTTAATAATGTTTTTGATAAATATTTCAAACATAAGTAATTAAATATCATAAAATGTACTTTAAATATTTTTATTCTAGTTATAGTTTCACTTTACGCTCAACATTTTTGTGCTCTTACAAAAGTCACTACGCTAATACATATTTAAACTATTGTGACCATGGTCAAAAATGGTCATAGTGTATACATGTACTCATGGTACCTATGTACTAAGTAAAACCGACTAGAAACATCAAGCAAGTAAGTTTCTTAACACTATTTCTTCTAAAGCGTCAAAATATTGGAAACTTCAAATTAAATGATAGAGACATTCAATTTTAACTAACATACATAACGTACTCAAATTAAACAAAGTAAATAGTAAATCCCTTATAATATAATAATTAAGGTTCCTCTGATAAAGCTTAGCTATTATGAAGATGATTATCTATAATTCAACGTACAATCTGGCAGACCAGACTTTGTCGACACGCTTCTTGAAAGCCAATATCCGAGAGCGAATGAACTGTTGCAGGAAATTAATTTTTTATTTGCCACCTTCATTGTGTCCCTTGATTTATTACACAATAAGGTTGGAAAGATGGTTTTTATGAATATTTGTGTTTTCGGTTTGAGGGCACAAGCGATGCGTAATTTTCTGGACTCCCAGACAAAGTAACCTCAGACTTCAAGTTTGGTTACACCCACCACACGTATAGGGTGCCTAGTGCAAGTGTCATTCGCATTTCGATCACGTTAACGAAATGAGAATTTGTATGGTAAAATGTTAATACTCTTCTCGTATGTCGCCAAGAGGCGCTGCTTTAATGCCATACAAATTTTCATTTCGTAAACGTAATCGAATGAATACGGATAGTAAACAAAACTCACACTAGGCAGGCACTCAGGACGACACAGTAATCTTATAGACATCAAAGTCGGTCCCACACACAGTGCGCCTAGAGCAAATTTTACTTGCTATTGTTAACGAAAACGAGAATTTGTTTTGCAACTTTCCTCGTTTGTCACCAAGAGCAACTGATTTTGATAACGAAATCGAATGACGAATAAAACTCCCAATAGATAAGTACGTTATGAGTCATGACATGAGTGTACCCAGCACACTCATGATGTTGCAAGAGCGTGTTTAGGCTGGGGTGGCAGATCATCATCACCGGAACATTTATTTATCTATTTTATTCATTTATTCATTAATAACGGCCCGCCTCGGCTTCGCACGGGTGTACTTTTATTTTTAAACTTTTTTTTTTCTTTCTATAGCCTATGTTACTCAGCGCTAATGTAGCATTCTAATGGTGAAAGAATTTTTAAAATCGGTCCAGTAGTTTTTGAGTTTATTTGTTGCAAACATACATACAAAAATACAAAGCTTTCCTCTTTATAATGTTAGTATAGATTGCACAAGTACAAATATTCAAGATTAGGTATAAGGTGTAGCGAGTTAGTACCTGTAACTAGAATGTTAGTTTCATAAATAAAGTACAGTTGCATGCAATAAATAAAGCTTAATTAATGCACATGTGGACCCTGTTTACAGAGTGCCACATAATGACCAATGGCCGCATGTGATTGCTATATTAATTATGTGTTACGTGATTTATAGCTTATCCGTTATAATACCTTTAATGTCTACCTAAGTACCTAAGTACACATTAAAGATATTGTTAAGTATAAGTTTTGTTAATTAACAGTTCTTCGAGTCTTTTTAAATTTTCTCGAAGTGGTGTTGAATATACGACTGTGTACGATAACAAAAAGCAGGCTTTCATGAGGTATAATACGTTGTATCTTAGGCCCAGCTTATGTTTTCAATCTCTGCAGTAAGATTTTTCACTGTAATAAGACTGGCATGGCCTGTGAGGGCCTGGGGTCTTCAGAGTTTGAATAAACTGATTCCAGAAGTCCCATCATAGACTAGCCATAGAGTCATAGGCTCACAGCAAGGGTGGCTTTCCACCAGCGCTGTACGAGGTAGCTAAGCGGTGAGCTGGGCAAAGATCCTCATCAATATCATAGTTTATATAATTTTTCATCGCCCGAACGAGGCCATGCAAATGAAGCAATCCTATTGGTGTATTTTTGCCTAGCTCAACGCTTAGCTACCGTACTTCGGAAGGCGCGCTAAAGCCGTTGGTTCCAGCTGCATTAGCAGTCGTTACAATCACCAATCCGCACTTTGCCGGCGTGATGTTGTATGGTACGTGCCCCGTTGCTCGTGCCCCGGCAGTGGGGACATAAAAATAGCTGGCGATGATACCGATTTTTTATATTCATATTCATATTCATATCTTTATTGCACTCCATAAGTTACATTGGTGTTAAAAATATAAGTAGGTACATTTATGGACCCTGTAGGGCACGGCAAGTAGGAGAGGCGAGGAGTCACCTTATGCTCGTATTCACAAATTTTAATTGTTTTAGTTTATTATATTGATGGATAAAATTGGTCTGAAATAAAAATTTATTATTATTATTATTATTTATATAAATCGTGTATAGATAAATATATATATTTAGCTTATACATAAATTACTAGATAGGTAGGCAAAT
>OY720028.1:1028216-1061365 GCA_963082485.1 Eudonia mercurella | reverse complement strand
TGCCTGATGTTAAGAGAGCAGAGTCCAGATACGAAGACAGCTAGTGGAGCAGGGCTTCGCCTCACTAGCCGTCCTCACCTGACCCGGAAGGTCGCTTCTTCACACCTCGTTTAAAAGGCACCATGGTGAAGAAAAAGGAAATACGTGTGCTGGGAGGGAATTAAATTTTTTGGTGGCAAAACAAAGAAATTATTAACCATATTTTTTGCACTTTGCAGCGCACCGAGAGCCGTGTGGGCGCGGTGATGTCGGGATGGAGGTTGTGGTGCCGCTGGCGCTGGTGTGCGCGCTCGCGGTGAGCGGCGCGCCCAACGCGACGCGCGCCCGCCGCCCCGACGCCCCACCCAGCGAGCCGCTGCTACCCGACGACGACGACCTCGCCAAGCTCGACTACTACGATGAGGAGCGCGTCAACATATCAGGTAAGCCCTACCAACAAATCCCCCACAATCCGGTCAACCCGAGCCTTTAGAGGCGCCCTCGGGTTGTTTTCTTTCCAGATCCGAACCGATCTCCTCGAAGAAAGCCGTGTGAAACGAAACACCGTCGGGGTTTTCTAGTCGGAATGCATCACGCACTAGTGCGTGTCCTCTTCCCTACTAGATTCTCCGAGGGGTTCGGATCGGATGGACCAACAAGCTCCACAACGTAGCACTTGGCCTACATCTCACCTGATCCTGTTTTACGCATCGAGGCCAAAGATTACCCTGGGTCCTGTGGGATTATTCTCCCCTCCCATCTACGAAAAACAACGGTAGAAGAAGACTATAAAACCCAGAGAGACCTACTAAAAAACTTTGTACCAGGCACCGTCTCTTCTCTGCTATGAGGATGACTCGAGAAGACGAATGGCAAGCATAAGCACCACTTGGTGCTTATGTATTGTTAGTTTACGCATCAGCTACGAACTACGATACTACCAGTCAATAGACGGTGTTTGTTAGACGTCTACTTCTATACGGAAAGTGAGACATGACTCAGTGGAAACAAAAACATGTTTGTAATTAATAATACTCCTCCGGAAATTCCTCTTCATGTTTGAGTCATAAAAGAAATCACAAATTAATTTTGTCGCACCACAGTCAGCCATCAATTTTACCATATTAGAATATTCTAAGCCCTGCTGTATACCTGAAACCTTCAAATAAAATGCCGTAGATCAATCAAACATCGATGCTGACCTCAAACGTCGCTTGATAAATGTATTGTCATTCAGAGGCTCGACTCAGCTGTTCCCTGGGGCACGTTCTAAGCCACTGGTGAATTAGGGACGCTTAAGGATTGTTGACCTCTTTCGTTATTGCCTTTACATATTGAAATACACTTTCAATGATAGTTCTGAATAGGACCGTCTAAGAATGTATGAATTATACAATATCGTGATTCGTGAATAGTTGTAATGGGATCATACTTGTCGATGGAAAAGGTTTTGGTACAGGTGCGTCCGTACCTACACCAGACGAAATGTTAGCGCTCCATGTTTGCGCTTGGTCCATAATAGTACCTACTTACATTTTCCACATATTTTAGTTTTTTGTTTTACTTCAGTAATCTATGTTACAAAGGTTCTCTACTTAGAATGATTATTGTGTGTTGTTTTGGTAGAAGAACGATAGCATTCGGGTTAAGCCAAAATAGCTTTTCATGGGAAATGCACCCTTTTCTCAATTCGTTACCCAGCAGTGCGAACGTATGCCCCCGAGACTTATGAATTTTAAAATTTTAAAAAAGATCTAATTGCGAATGTGCGTTGACCAGCTGATGATGATGCTGATGACGATGATGATGATGTTAGAATGATCGTTACAATAAAATTTTCAGCAAATTTTTAGCTTCGTAAAGCTTTTTTTAATAGTTTTGTGCCATTACCTGCATATATTAATAATTAGCACTATATGCTATCTCACTGCTTGGCAAAGTCGTCCATCATGGAAATCAAGGCATCGCTACAAGTCCTATTGGCTAAATCACAAAGCTTCCGAAATGCGGGTTAGTAATCACCAACGGAACTATGCTTCCGAAAATCAGACCTACCTACTACATATGTACTTTGCGAGCTAATCTATTGTCCAGTTCGATTTCAGCGTCACTGCCATTAGTGCTGGAGAAGGGATTTTTCGTTCTACAAGTTAGCCGTCTAATGTTTAGACAACCAGACCTAGAGGTCTCAGTTTCGATTTTAAATAGGGCTTGTTTTAAGTTTGTAAGGCACTAGCCTACAACAATCTCATCTAAATATGTCTTCAAAAAATCAATGTAATGGTAAACAAACATCTTATCTTATCTTTAAGTACACACGCGTGCACATCAGACTGCCACAAACTGTCAAATGTTCTCAATAAACTTTTAACTTTATGTGTTAGCTGTATGGTTGAAAATGTATTGAAGAAATTTTACAGTTTTGGATAGGTTGAGGTACATGAGCAAAGAGGGAAATAATAAAATTAACCAAATTAGACGCTGTGAAGAGCAAATTTGATCGTCATAAAATTCCTCGGGTGATTAAACTATTTATTTTAGTAAAGATTAATATATTGTGGCAAATAAGTACGCTTAAGAAACCCCTTGAACAATCAATCTGATACCCTAGTCAAGCAAACTGATTAGAATAATGTTACAATGCAAAACCGATCAGGTGCAAAGCTTCTGTCCAATCTTCTGCCAACACCACCGCCAGTAGCTTTTACAAAGGAACCGTCATCTACAAGCGAGTTGATTCTCGAGATGCGACTTTTAAAGGAGGAGATGAAAGCTGCTAGGACCGAAGTGTAGGAATTTCGTTCAATCATATCGAACCTTACCGCCACAGGCGAAGTATGCAACAAACGAATTGACGACCTGTCTACTCGCATGGAGGCCATCGAACATACATACAAACCGCGGCCCAAAAGTTATTGTGGCTTTACTATAAAAGCTAGGTAGGTATATCGTGTCGCTGACTTTTTTTTTCATCATTGGATGACTAACACTTTTGAGACATTATTTTCATGTATACTTAACCGTTTGGTCAGCGTACGCCGATAAAGCAGCCAAGCGGCACTTTTTCATCCGATTTGATTTTGCGATTTCGAATTGATAACTATTATTTATCAAAATAAAATATAGCCTATGTTACCCGCAAGGCATGTAGCATTCTATCTGTGAAATTATTTTTGGAATTAGATCAGTAGGGCCAGACCAGTTACCCTCCGCAAACAAACAAACAAACAAACAAAGTCACAAACTTTACCTCTATATTACCTCTATAGTTAACAGAACTTCACAAGACGACATAATATATTTAGAAAAAAACTATAACTACATTTACATAGCGCGTAATACATGGCGTGGTATACATGACACTTATTTGAAAACTATGTAACCAAATAAGTCGTGTACATTATGTACATCGTAAACGAAGAATTAATTAATACTTTAAAAATACAGACACTATGTTATCACAAATACAAATACTCCAAAGAATATTAAAAAACAGAGTTAGTACTAAACTTATTAACGTACCATTAGTTTAGATTTTGATAGAGCCTTCTACAGAGAAGAGCTGGCAAGAAAATCAAGAAACTTTCCTTGTTTTCCTCTGTTTTAATAAACCTTTCACCGTTTTTGCATTAATTTTTTGTAAAACCCTGTCCTATTAATCTAGAAGAAACTTAAAAATAGCGTCAGTAGTCGAAGTACAAGAATCTCTGCTCATTTTAAAGTCGCCATATTGTAACTCGTAACGCCCCGGCCGGCCGCTGAGCGCACAGAGCTCTTGTAACCACAGCGTTGGCGCCGCGCCAGCGTCGAACAAAACACCCCTCCAATAATGTTTAATGAAATTGCCAAATTGAATACGATTTTGGTGCCGCATAAGTATTATGGACCGGTTGTGTCGTCTAAACATAGTTTTCGCTAGATATTTTAGTTGGATATCAGTTTTGCAATTAAGCTTTGCAATAAAGTAGCCACAATATACGCTGAGCACATTAGTGGAACACAAGTGGTTCTCGACATTAATTATAGTAGCGGCACGTATAGCGCTACTGTATTCTGTGCCGCTACCACCAAATGTCATTAAAATTATCTAATACCAAAATTTAAATCGAGTACTTTATAATTATGTATTATTTTCGTTTATTTAAAATATTATTTAATCTATACGTTTTATAAGCTCGCTTTGCCTGAAACGGAACGCATTTGATTAAAAATAGATAAGTTTCTACTTTAAATTTATATGTTATAAACATGTAGTAATATATTATATGTGTTATTATCTATACTAATATTATAAAGAGGAAACCTTTGTATTTTTGTATGTATGTATGTTTGCAACGAATAAACTCAAAAACTACTGGACCGATTTAAAAAAATCTTTCACCATTAGAATGCTACATTAGCGCTGAGTAACATAGGCTATATTTAAAAAAAAATGCGGTACGAAGTTCGCCGGGTCAGCTAGTAATTAAGAACGGGACTACTGTGTACTTACTAACTGCAAACAATGTAATTTAAATATAGCCTTTAACATTGATACGAGTAGTAACATGACTAGACATAGACAAATTATAATAATTTAAAACAAACTCCTTGATATATTTAGAAAATTTTAAAGGTAAAACAAGATGTAAAGATTTTATTTTATTCCAAACACAGTGTTTAGAATGAACAATCATATCAGTCATGAATGGCCCCGGGCTCCGGCACCGGTTCAGCGATCCCATTTATTTTCTGATCGTACCGATTGACATCTTCCGGAGCGTGCGTTGCTGATTATTTTTTCTTTTACTTGCAACGTATTTTATTATGGCTTGCTTTTATAAAGGACGCTTTGTGATTTGTTTCAAATATTTGTCTTTCAACTTTGCATTTAAATTTTATACTTCTTTTTCTTCAACTTTAACCAGTTGACCTCTCCTTTTACATGCCACATTTCTCTGTTGGTAGCTATTCCGACCCAGTTCATTATTTTCTGAATTAATGTTGTTATGTACATGAGAGAAGTTACATAGGGATTTATATAGAGCTGTAGTTTAGAGAAGCTACTACTTTGAGTTTGAAACTTTTCTTTAATTTATCCATAACTTTTCTTTTATTGTTGTCAATAAATAGTACATGTTAAGAAAATATACTTTATCTAGGTTAAAATATTTATTTTCTTTACTAAACTCATACCTAGTGTTCTTTTTGTACAAAAATCCTGATAGTTTATCGAAAAGGTTATGCAATACTATTCTATGAACACCTAACCTAACCTTTTCATCTATACACCTTTGAATAAGTGATCATTTATCGATCTGTATCTGCGCCATTCCATTCGTCAGCAAAATTTGAGGAATTGCTTCGAACATCAAATTTTGATAAGACAGCTAATTCTTAGGTTTTTTCATTTTAGCTCTCTCATACGTGTTTTTTTCCTACCCACAATTTGTTTAGAATCGATACAGAGCCACCTAGTGATGAACTATTGTAATTAACTCACTACATTAGTTATTGTAACTTCATTATATGGAAGAGTGGCTCCTGCTGGAACAGGACACTTACATATACTTAAAAGTAGAAGTCTTCCCTTATTTCTTATATTCATAAGTTTGAGAGAAAGTCAGAAATAATCATAATAATAAAATGGTTTATCTGTCTTAACAATATATTATTTTTATTTTTTAATATACATATCTAGTTGAAAAAATTCTGTACTCCGTTTGTATGTGTAAAGCAAATTAAAGAACAAATCACCATTTGGATACCAGTTGGCTTTTAAAAGACAAGCTAATTTCCCCTATTAAGGCGAAGGGTAAGGCACACTAGCGCCACCAACTGATAATTTGACAATTACTAACGGACCGGATCTTTTTTTAAACATTGCGTACCGTCCGATAACAGGAAAGGAAATTTATTTAATAATTTTGCACTACTTTTTGTTGCGTGGTTTATTCACAAAACGGGCTATCGCATTTATTCACAAACAATGGCCACTTTTGGTGTTAGCGATTGAAAATGTACAATATAACATCACGATTTATTTATTACAGCTCTGCACACATTTTTCTGACCTCAAATCAAATTAAATTAAAAATTATATTAAATATAAACTCAAAATTATTAAATAACTAAATTGTTCTGGGTAGGCTTTTCTTTTTAATTCTGTATTTTTCTTTATGTAGAATTTCAATATTATAACTCTGACTTTACTCTGTTTTGCATTGACTGTGTACTAGATAAATTTTGTCAGTAATTTGTGGATAACGCAGCTGGTTGCACTGTCAGTAATTAAGTTATATTAAGCTTATAGGTAGTAAGAAAACAGTGTAATTGTTTGTTGTCCTTAATAAAGTAAAAAAAAAAAAAAAAATACAAAAACAAACCTAAAAGTAGTGCACAATTATTAAATAATAGATGCTTGTCTAGTGCCGGAAGGTCCGCAATGTTTGAAAAAAAATCCAGTTTAGCAGTTATCAAATTAAATCCATTAGCGGCGCTAGTGTGCCTTACCTTCGACTTAAAACGTTCAAATAGCACAACAGTTAACTTTGTACAAATCACGACGACTGTGCGAACAATACTCTCGTGAACAACATTAACACAGCAGCGTTTCAGTGCGGCGCTGACCTACTTTGAAACATGCAGTTATCTACATAGTTTTTTTTTGTTTAGTATGAAACCTGTTTGTTTTCCCTATTCTAGATTCTAGTGTAAAAAGCTATTAACATTTTGCTGCTGGCTGCCTTGGATTTTATAGGGTAACCGTATATTATGGACGGGCGGCGTCTATGGCATCGTTCTTACAGAGGAAGAGTGAAAACGATGGGGTTGCACAAAAGATCCCGTTTGGTCGAAGTGCTATTGGGACTGGGAGAGGGAAATCTCAGCAGGCCCCAGTAAGATAAGATAAGATGGATGAGCGGTTTCTCAAGCCTTAGTGACCAAACAATCCTAGGAGTTTCCAGAGGAGCTGACACCATTTAAGCGTGTCGGTTGGCTATAACTACACAGTTATATACAATTACCGACTCAGTGCCTAGGAGAATCTAGAAAGTGTACGGAGATACGCTTAAACGATGCCAGCACCCGCAACCCGCTTAAACGAGAATTTGTACTTATATCAAAACTTTAACCGTCTTCATTAGTTAGCGCGCTGCTTTCATCATCATCATCATCATCATCATCATCATCATCATCATCATCATCATCATCATCATCAGCAGCAGCAGCAGCAGCAGCAGCAGCAGCAGCAGCAGCAGCAGCAGCAGCAGCAGCAGCTTCTTTTATGTCCCCACTGCTGGGGCACGAGCCGGGGATAGGGAGAATGGGGCATAAGCCACCACGCAGACCCAGTGTGGATTGGTGGTTTTTAACAACTACCTACTAATGCAGCTGGGACCCGAAACACGGAGGAGCTCGAGATAATATATTTTCGGTCACCCATCCGATGACCGGCCTTTGCGAAAATTGCTTAACCTTAGCACTCGCCGACCGGGCGCGTTAACCACTACGGCATCGAGCTTCTTCTGCTTTAACATACAAATTTTCGGCTTGATTTATTTGAAGGAACCCTGTTATGTCATAATTTAGTGGGACATGGCCGTGGCCGTCGCAAACGGAGCACTGCTACATCGGTATAAGACCTCACCAAGGTTATTTTACCATAAAATATTTACAAATTACCATGACTGTTATATAAGCAGAGCTTAACGCGCGTTTAAGCATAAATAGTATACATACTTACTTTCTTATTTTGAGGAAACCTCTATATTATTAACTATGTAGATAATTCCATAATCATCAAGAATAATCGTCGCATGGATATCATCATCATCACAGCCAAAAGACGTCCACTGCTGGACAAAGGCCTCCCCCACGAATCTCCATGAGGGGTATTTGCCGTAATCGCCACGCTTGGCAGGCGGGTTGGCGATCGCAGTTGGTTAAGAGTAACCTCAGAGAGATGCTGCTGCCCATCCTCTGGAATGGTCCCTTAGTCGGCTTTTACGACAACCACGGGATGATATGGGGTGGTGCAATTCCTTATCCCCGGCACCACACAGGGGCGCATGGATATGTTTAGGTGTAAAAACAAGATTGTCAATACTTTCGAAGATGGCATTGGTACAGTCAGTCATAACCAAATGACAAGAAAAATATCACACATTTAAATAAAATAAATTTCAATCGCACGGGATCGGCTAAGTTGACGTATGAAAAGAGAGGCTTTGACCCAGCAGTGGGTGCTCACGGGCTGAAATAAGTATGATGATAAGGTTTTAATACGTAAGTTTCAAGTATATTTTAGCTTTAATAAAAAAAATACTATTGTGGTAGAAAAACCAACCCTTATCAAATTAGGGTTAGTTTTTCTTTAGGTTCGTGCTGCTCTTCGGAGTCACCGCCTCACTGTCTCAAATATCTCATCGCGCACAAAGAAATTTGAAATGAAATGAAAAAATGAAAAATAAAATATTTGGGATTTGGCGACTCGTTTCTTTGTCGCACCTCCAAAAGATGTAATAGTTTACCAGCACACGTTTTCCCTCCTTCCTATGATATGGGGTCCTTCAAAAGAGGCGTGAAGAAGCACCTTGTGAGCCAACAGAGTGAGGTTAACTGATGCTACGTTTGTTTTTACGCTGCACCAGTTACCTTCGCGTCTGGACTCCGTATCCACATAACATCAGGTGGGATGGAGTCATTTGCGAGCTATCTATAAAAAAATAAAAAATAAATGTTTTATCGATTAAATTCGATACCGACCTCGGTGGTGGCAGCCTATCCAATAGCTATATAGAGGTCAGTGATTTGAATGGGTTGCTCGCATGCGTAGCGTCCATCCCTTTCTACAGACGTGTGCTAACCGTGATATATGACAAACGCATGCGAACAATAACCCCATAAAAGGCAAATCGCGTATGCTTGAAAAAAGGTAGAAACGCCGAAAAATATCGTATTTAACCGCCTCGAGGTCCCAGTGGGACATAATTTATCCGTTTTGGCTGCTAGTAGGGGGTAGGGTTAATTTAATTCCGCCGGACTAAAACCACCATCTCATTTAAATTTGTCGCCATATTAATAATACATTAATGCTACATTATCTACAAAAAGCATTCACGTGATCCGGCCAAGCGCGTCACGTCGTGAAATAAAATAGACAATTTAAAAAAGGTATCAGGAATTTGCATTTGCGAGAACGAAGAAGGCAGGATTCATGATTGAAACGTGACAACTGTTAATGAGATGTTCAGGAATAGTTTGAGAAGTTCGACGTCTCGCAAAATTCGCGATCTACATTCTCTGTAGACTGACTAGTGAAAAAAAATGCATACGCCTTTAAATTTATAAGCGTGATCTACGTCCATCTGTTAAAGATGATTTACGTGGCATCAGTTTCGTGAGTGTCAGCTGAGTATTTTCTTCATCACCATCAACCAGCTCGTTTTATGTCCCCACTCCTGGGGCATGAGCCTTGACTATGGATGGATAGGGGGCCATAAACCACCACGCGGGCCCAGTACGGATTGGTGGTTGTTAACGACGACTACTGTAGCTACCGACTAACGTTTTTATATGCCTTTAGAAACACGCAGGAAAATAAAGGGAGGCACGTAGTAACAAAATATTCCTATGTGTTGTAGTAGGGTGCGTTCCGACATCCTGTCTCCCCAACGCCAGTCTCACCTTCATCACACGGTGCACTTAGTTTCGACCGACAAGCCAATGACAACCGACATATGGGAGAATAACTATCCTTTACATGCTGATATTGGCGTGATCCTATAAAGCCTCTTTACTGCCGATAAAGCTGCGGCGTCGATTTAACACACCATGGGAATATTAACCTTCGTCTTGATAAAGGTTAGGCGATAAGAAGACTAGGAACTCGCAATAAAATAGGGTATCGCATTAATATCCGGTTACTTCTTAGGTAATAAAGTAAATAAGTAAAAAGCCTATATACTGTCCCACTGCTGGGCAAAGGCCTCCATCATTAAAATAAAATGAAAAATAAATAAATATGATTTAAATATTTTATTTAAAAAAAACTACTTATTTCCTTCGTTATTTTATAGTTAAACATAATAAATTTAAGCATTCATATTTTTTAATCTCTGTGACATTTTATTAATTATTTTATGGAATTTTGATTGACCGATTTTAATTTATTTTTAAATTTTTATTTTGATTTTAAATTTTGATTTAATTTAAATTTTTTATTATGTTTTTTATTCTGATCTTTGATTTTATTTTTATTTATTTATTTTGATAATGTGATATTTTATTCTAATTTGTATAGGTGTAAGTTACCTGAATAAATGAATTATTATTATAATTATTCGTCACAAAGCGAGTAGGTATACTAATAGAATTGTTTTAATATTTTTTTAGTATTTGGTCTGTACGTAGATAAATACAATATTTTGGCATGGTATCATAATATTCGGTATATGTTAATGGAACAAAGGTTCATCGATTACTACAAAGAACAATACAGTAGCTTACTAATTAGCTACTACACTGACGCATACGATTAAAGAGTTCAATATGGACTAACTGTGTAAATTTTGCGCTGCCTGCATTAGACTCTACGTACACGTCTGCTACTAGTAAATTGACTCACATTTACTTAACTGACTCTACGTGACCAAAGTTCAAATGCTGATGTCCTTAATGAAAACTGGCAAGCAGCAACATTATGGACCATTATGAATATCACAGTATCCAGCTGGGTCGTTGGCGGCTGGCCATGCCTTGGGAGCGCCTGCCAAACGACCGCCATACTTTCAATCGAACAAACTACCGCCACAGCCTAGACGCCTACTGAGCACTACTTATTAGTTCGTTTCCACCAAAGCACCGGGCAATGGCAGCCATAGGACTGATGTACTTTAACCCTGCCTAAGAGCTATGGTATATTTCATCTGATCCTTTAAGTGACTAAATTGAAATATCGCTCTTCAATATGGTCACTAATTCATTGATCCGTCATAGCAAAAGTTGTTTAATTTGCAAGATCGCGATCCGAGCGCACCAAGTCACTGCGCCAAAGAGATCTCGACTTATAAAATATAATAATTACAAAGTTCCTCAATCATGATTTCTTGGAAAAACTAATATAGCTTTTGCCATTAAAAAACCACCTTTCGACTAATAACATCGTCTTTTTTTATGTGTCTTTTAGCATTCGATTTCATTAGTTCATCGCAATCTTGTTCTAGACTCCCAATTATAAAAGAATTTCTCCCATATACTTTTAAAATAGTCGATTTAAAAACATTTCTCTTTACAATGCAATGCGGGTTGAATTCGACGCTTAGTACCGAGCTTTTTACGACACTGCAGCATACACTTCCTTATAGGGTTCTAACTTATGTTTGTGTTAATGTGGTATCATTTCGTTGCTCTTGTCTCTAATTATGCTTTGTTGTCTCTGCAATTGTTTTTTACAGTTATGTTTGTATGTATGAATATAGCCTATCAACTTATTTTTATCTATTATGATTGACCGTTTCAACAAATCGTCACCTACTTACGTCACGTCACTCACTCATTAACCTAATACGGGTTTACCATTTCGTCGCTTAAAACCTACACCACGAAAGTAAAAAAAATGCAATTTTGAGATATACCTATCTCAAAACTGCAATGATTTGAGATAGGCATATCTCAGGCATATCTAGTGGAGCCAACGATAGCATGAAGTTGTGCCGATGGTGACGCTTTATTACGTCAATAAAACACAGCATATATCAGAGTATACATTTTATAATGGTTTTTTGCTGTCTACTGAAAAGTTGTTTTCGATAACGATACACCCACCCAAAGCACGGAACACACATATTTAATGCCCCTATACACTGGAGACACAGAGGTAACGTAACTGGCTACAAAACTTCCACCATCATTTACTATGACGGCACGCGGACATTGTTTTATATATTATTCATCGATAAAGTACGTACTTTGTGCAAACTGTGCCCTAGTTTTGTGGGTCCCGGGATTATGCAAATGTGGTCAGTATTGCTGAGCAGAAAGAATAGATTGTCGCTTGTCAATCGGAGGATAGAATAATGTGTTTTCTTTCCATTCGACCAAAGTTTATTTTCGGGTCAGACAGAGACTAAAGTCAGAGATTAAAGTCAGTGTAATTTCAAATATACCAGCATATATAGCTCTATTTTTACCATCACCTACACCTTAAGTTCTCTATAATAATTAAGCGTTTTTACGTTAATAGCCTATTACGGTGGTTATAGGCCTCTGCTACTTTGTCTTTTGTTTTATAAGCGAACCTGTGTATCAGTGTGTGAGCCACATTAAGGCGTAGGCTTTAATATCTTTGAGAAGAAAACAAGATAAAACAATATCTTAAATTCTAACGGTATTTCCTGTGTGACCTTTCTATGTACGCTTACTACGTAAGCATTTTCGAGATTTTGTAAATGTTTACATATATAAGATGTTTTTTCGAGCGATATGAACGAAAAATCTGTCGTGATAACGCGTACGCAATGTAATCATCGTCTAATGTGCGAATTAATGGTAAATTGATGTGGTGAGTTTTAAGCCCACAAGTGCCGATTCCGTTTCGAGCGCCTCGAAGAATCTAGACACGCTTGCATGATGCTATCCCCTCCAGACAGACACCCTCTGAAGAAGATTGATCTCCACGGTTTAAGGAACCTTTAGTTTCTCGCAGCCAACAAAAGTACGGTTACACTTAGGGTTGCCACCTTTTGTGCAAATAAAGTACATTGGTTATTAAAAGGTAGGAAAAAAAGTTAATTGTGACAAAATAAAGTAAGATTATTTGTTTCGCTTAAATACATATTTCTCATTGCTCATAGCAACTTCACTGCTAAATAGCTGTACAGCAACTTTTATGTGTGTGTTATTTGTAAAAAGAACCCTAGATAACTAAAATATGTTAAAGAAAGTATTTTCGCGTACTTTATTTTTCTAATAAATTATAGAGTACAGTTACCCCAAATAACATACAATACTTTATATTAAAGTACGGGTGGCAACCGTAGTTACACTGTAAAGGCCGTCGGCGATCAACAGCAAACCCTTTTTAATAAAAACCTTAGTAAATCGCCATAATAACTGTTTGTAGTATTATGTTTGTTGTGTTCTGGTCGTTAGGGGTAGTTAGCCAGTTCCTTATACACACTTCACTGAACGCAACTCAGGGTCTTATGCACCATCGGGTGAGATGAAGTCTAAGCGTTCCACCGTTCATCATCACCAGCTCATTTTATGTGCCCACTGCTGGGGATGAGCCTTCCCTATGGATGGATAGGGAGAACGGGCCATAAACCACCATGCGGGCCCAGTACCGATTGGTGGTTGCTAACGACTGCTAATGCAGCCAGGGCCAACGGCTTTACGTGCCTTCCGAAGCACGGAGGAGCTCGATATCCATCCATCTATCGAGTTTCACCGTGAAATAAAAATATTTCTTAAATCTATAAACTATAGGAATCCATGCTGGTTCTGGACGTAAAAAGAATGTATCAGCTGCCTAACATCTCGTGCATGTCGTAAGAGCCCTTAGTCGGCTCTTACGACGTTCAAGGGTTTCAAGATGCTCGCTTATCCGGCGACTGGCTTGCAACCCATCACTGATGTTATCTATTCCGGAGCCCTACTTTAATTATTATGCTAAATGTCGCGTCGAGGTCACTAACAGGGGTTAAAGTTACTCGCGTCCGTAGGTTTATCCTTGAGACCCTACACGGGTGGTGCTAAATGAGTGACACTGTCTGAGCGGTAGAGCCACGCTGCGTTGCAGCACGAAATGGACCGGCTCGCAGAATATCGGCGTGAAACATTGGCACTCGTTGCTGTTGTGTTTCGTCCGGTGTGTGAAAGTACCGGAGGCCCAATTCCTACTCCCTCCTAAGATCCAACTCCTTCCTCAAGGCCGGCAACGCATCTGCGATTACTTTGGTTTTGCGGGTGTCCATGGGCGGCAGCGATTACTTTCCATTAGGTGACCCGCCTGCTTGTTTGCCTCCTTTTAACATTAAAAAAAAACTAACGGCGAGTTTACTCAAAATTGATGATTTTGATGCTCTGTCTACACCTTTTTGGGAAAAGGACCGTGAGAGTGTGTTTAAAAAAAATGTAATTTAAGCTATGGTGGCTGTTGTTCTCAGGCCACACTTCTTCGATCTTTTCACTCTCCTGTAAATTAGCTTTTTTGCAAAAGTCAAAATTTACAATTTTTATTCAAAATGCCCGTGCTTCGGAAGGTACGTTAAGCCGTTGGTCCCGGCTGCATTAGCAGTCGTTAACAACCACCAATCCGCACTGGGCCCGCGTGGTGGTTTATGGCCCGTTCTCCCTATCCATCCATAGGGAAGGCTCGTGCCCCAGCAGTGGGGACATAAATGAGCTGATGTCATCATCATCATCATCATCTTATGATCATCATATGATGATGATTCAAAATGAACTTTTACAAGAGTTTTTTGAACGTCAATTCAAAGCCATGACTTCGTAAACCCTACGGTGGAGACCTTGTACCGAGAAGAAGCCGCAAGAAACTCGGCAAGGGCTGTTTCTTTCTCCTGTAGTGTTACAAAACAAGTTTATTAAAAATAAGCCAATAGTTAGGTATATCACATTCATAACATTAATTTGCACTATTGTGTATGTATAACTATATCCATACATTTTTGTCATTAACATAATCTTCTACTTTATAATAACCTTTACTCATTAGAGTTACCATTTCCATTACCTACCTATGTATTAAAAAAGTATCAATGAAGCTATTGTGGCTGTTGTTCCCAGATCACACTTCTTCGAAGTAGCTATTTTGCTGATATCTCTTTTTGCTTTGCACCCATCGGTATGTATGTATTAAAAAAGAACTATCAATGGAGCTATGGTGGCTGTTGTTCCCAGGCCCACTATTGAGGGCGGCGTATCTTATCGGCTGCCGTGAGGGGCCGCCGCTTCCCTTGCGTTACACAAACCTATTTGTTAACTCCGCGCCGGATTGGGGAATGGGGCTCCCAACCTCGTTGTTATTAATGTCTCTGACCATTTGGGTGGCAGCACCGTCAGATTAAAGCATCATGCGTATCTAACTTCTTTTTCTTATGATTATTTAAATATAATTTTACGCAAATATTGTTGCGAACAAATTACAATTTGAAAAAAGACACAGTGTTAAAAAAATCGATATATATATTTGCGTTAAATTATATGGAAATAATCATAAATATAGCTTGCCTAATTCTTAACAGATTTTTCAATATTTGTAAAATTATTAAGATCGGATGTTGATGACGTAGTTGTCGACATTGAATAGGCTCCTTTGGCTTATAAAGTAAAAATAGATAGTGTTTAATTTCGGCGAATTGGATTGAGCCACTATAGCATTGGCACCAGTGATCAACAGGAACAAGTTAAAGACATTTTTTTTCTATTATCATTGAAAATGGGAGTCAGCAACTGATTTTAGTATTTAGCAATAAATTAGTAGAGACCCTCTGCTTCCTAGCTGTCATCCCATACATTTTTAATGACATTCTATGTATGACCCAATGATACATACATGACAGTCTATCTATATATACAATATCGCCCATGGGCATGTGACCGCCCGCACTTTTCTGAATATTCATAAAAAATTATCGCAATAAAAATTAACCTTTCTATCATTAATATTTTTCATGTTATTAATTTTTTTATTTTTTGAGCAGCGTTTGTGACCTTGCTTTAAATTTTTTGCTATACCTCCAATGTTATTGGCTCGATTTAGATTCTGTTTGTTATTTCTAAAAGCTTGAGAGTTACTTTATCGGTTTAACTAACATTTTTATTGTATTAAAAAAACAACTGTAAGTCCATATCATTTTATTAAAAATAGACCCCCTTTTAAAGGTTGATTTCCGATAATTTTTCATGAATATTCAGAAAAATGCGGGCGGTCACATGCCCATGGGCGATATTGTATATACTATTTTATGACGACGGAAATTGTGCCGATCTCTGACCCTACAGTGTCAAAGACTGGTGCAACAACGATACAATATTTTTTTTTACTAGTACACTGGTTAAAGGCTAGACAATATGAATAATAGAAAATTAGTGCTAGCGTCGACAGCCAAACGGATCGATGCTACAGTTAAATGCGAGAATTTGTCCTTTAATCTCCAGAGCTCATACGTATGTAGATTGACGAAAAGTTCTATCTGAATCTAAACAAAGAAATTGTGCCTTACAAATAAACAAAGAATAAGGTCCGAATTCCGTGTTTTGTTCCTGTCATGTAAACGTCATTTCAAATTAGAGTAAAAGAGACAAAACACGGAATAAATTTTCAGAGCTATTCTTTGTTTGTTTGTAAGACCCATGTAGGAAAAAAATGTATATTAAAAATACAGTAAATGACATTTAACGTACACACGGCGGCAGATTACCCTACCTAAAACTACAAAAACACAAATGTTAAAAAAATTTCCACAAGCAGGATTTGAACGTGCACCCTTCTGACATTCCGGGTCAGGTGCTCTTACAATTGAGCTATCGTGGTTCTAACCAACCCGCCGAAATTATTCAACACTTTTTACTTTGAAAGCCAAAGGCGCCCATTCAATGTCAACAACTACCGTCACTAACATCCGATCATAATATTTTTACAAATATTAAAGATCAGTTAAGAAGTAAGCAAGCTATTTATAAATGTTAAAATAATTTTTAACGCAATTTAACGCGGGCTGGTTAGAACCACGATAGCTCAATTGGAAGAGCACCTGACCCGGAATTTCAGAAGGGTGCAGGTTCAAATCCTGCTCGTGGAAATTTTTTCAACATTTGTGTTTTTGTAATTTGTTCGCAACAAAATTTGCGTTAAAAATTATTTGAACATCTACCCAAAACTGACAAATTTCTACAATCAATTTTGAACTTTATCGTTGGGTAATAAGGATCAATATTCATTGGAGAAATTTGACAAGTTTGGGTAGGTTGATCTGCCGCCGTCTGTACCTATTACCTAAATGTCAATACGAATCTTGACAATCATAATAAGCGTCATATACATTCATAGTAGTAACAATAGCTACCTATTGTTACAAAATTCTTATCTGTTATCTTTTGTGTCTTTGAGTGTTTGTTATAGTTAATGTGTTTTAAATAATGTTTGTTCCAAATAAATTTAATGTATATGTTAATATGCGGGTTACCCCATATTCATAAAAACTATTTATTGTTTTGTCTCTTTTTCTCAAATTCAAAATGACGTTTGTGTGACGTTGACAAAACAATATTTAACTAAATAATGCTTAAATAGTTTTTATGAATGAGGAGGTTACAATACAACTAAGCAGATAATTTTCGTGTGGTTCTAATTTGGTATTTTAAGTATCTACATAAGAATAGTTCACAAAGTAAAGGTAATAACAGTTATCCTACCTTTACTTTCCTCATATTTACCTAAAACGGGAAAAAAGATCAAAGGAGTGTCCTCCGCAAAGCAGCGTCACAACTTCGAAATGAAATCCAAGCAAATACATATAATGAGGAAAGGGAGGAAATACTTACGTTACTACGCAGCTAGCCTTCGCTGGAAATGTTAGTGTTATTCCAGAGCGACTTTCTAATCTTTTTTTTCTTTTTGATGTTAAATTTGAAGCAATTTTTACAGCAAACAGAACTAAATGTTGTACTTGATTTTTTAATTCCTTACGGGTAAGTTGCCTTATTTTAATAAATACTTGATCTTTATCTTATCTGATTTTAAGTGATGATTACGCTGAACATGCAAGTGCACTTCACCCGGAGTCCTTAACGATTAGTACGAAAAGTAGTTATGTAAATATTATGTAATATATGCTAGTAGTATATATACTACTAGCTGACCGGCGGAGTTCATACCGCTTTGACAGTTTCCATGACAACAAAACCAACAAATCATTCGTCCGCTTAAGAACACCCGTATCCCACGATGGACCCCTATAATAGCGACACCTACAAGGTCCAATTGTAAATCAAAACCATTCTCGAATCCACTTGAACACACACAGAAAATTTCATCCAAATCAGTCCAGCCGTTTAGAAGGAGTTCAATAACATACACACGCACCGAAGATTTATATATACATATAAAGACAAAGATGTAAATAATAAATACATTATGTAGTAAAATAAATACAAATACATAACTTTTAATGCGTTTGTATACCGTAGGTATAAAGTTCTCTGTAAGGATCAATGAGCCATGGAATGGATGCAGCAGCCAGATCCATTAATTAACCCGCTGATTCTAGGAAAACCTCGGATTTAATGGAGGATAAAAACCCAATAATTAATACCTATACTACCTAGCCGTCAGCTTAACGAGCTCATTTATAATCCGGGCAGTTCTTCTGCGGTAATTATTAGACCGTGAAATGCCTTCACGTCAATCACCAGAACAAACATTACGCACCAACACAGGAGGAGTTTTAAACGAATTTAGACTTTTGTCCTCCGCTCATAAAGCGTAACTCTTATTCCAATTAAACACCTCAAGATCCTCCGAAGTACCGTAAATATTCCGCGTCGACATTCCAGGCCAATGTTAAAAATGTCACTTTGAGCAAAATTGCGAATTTCTTGGCAGGAAAGCTAAGAATTAACCGGCGTTTGACACGTAACAAGAACGTCATAACTCAAGATGTTGGGCCATGGAAAACAGACTATCGGCTTACATACACAGAACTCTTTTTTAAAGGGGAAATGGAGGTAGTAATTTAGAGAGACGCGTTAGGAACGTCTAGGCATTGTTTGTTGGAACTGAAAAAGGCTTGATGAAGAAAAGCAAAGTAACACGAGTACGTATACGAAAGAGCAGCGTATACCTACTACCTACTAACTGCAGGCGTCACACGACCATTGTATAGGAAACAACGCTCTAGACTCTGCACAGCTGCAGTATGAATGAATATATTGTGCTGAATAACATTTTCAGTTAGATTTCAGTATTAAAAAATGCTGAAACAAGAACTTGGAATTAGCAAGCCATTCTTGATTGTCTTTTGTTATGTCAGCATGTTTTGAAGTTCTATAATTGACACTTTATTAAAACGTAGAGTCACAGATTCGAAGAATTATTTATAGTGAAAACACGTTACAAAAATATGGAGAATATTGTGTAGCAAACATGTTTTTTAAGTTTGTTACTTCTTAAAATGGGTCTTTAACGCTCAGCATAATATTATCTAAAAGATTTAGTTCAATGCATTATGCAATAGAGTCGGGGCCGTAGCCTCACACTGCACGGAACGATTGTTTTATATTTATTTGTCGCCTAGCAACAACCAATAGCAAGGGATATAGTGAGCTGAAGCTACGATTTTGACAACACAGTTTTAGTCCTATATTTCAGTTGCTTAAAGACTGAAGCTATGGCCCCAGAAGGCTAGAGCCAGAAAGAATTTTTTTTTTTTAATTTCAACGAAATTGCTTACCTCAAACAAACATACAAAAAAACAGTCGTATAACAGACACGAAACTGGTTTAAAACTACACTGAAGTGGGTCATAAGCTAAAGACGTCGGAGCGACAAGCGAGCGCCACAATAAATTGTGTGCGCAATCTCCTAACCTCCACTTCGCAGTTCTAAACGGGCAGGCGCTGCCGGTAATTAGTAGCAAGCAGCTACTAATTACACACAGGGACCATTTTCATGGGTTTACATTTGACTTTGATATGCGATATTTAACAAGTATCAATTACTTTAAACCAACTTTGAAGTCACGACAAATTAACGGCCTACCCTTTATTTAAAATTTAATTTTAATAGGAAGGTAGAGGTTTGGGGATAGTTAACGATCTCGTATATTTAGAATACAGTATACATATTAATATACATGAAAAAAGTACTAGCGATTCAATAACAAAGTTAAAGCTTTGGCTTGCTGCTTGATTCTCTACCATTTCTAATATGACCTACGCGTACACAGACGTTAGACATGTTTTTAATTAAACGTAACCGTTTATTTATTAGTCATTTAATCATTCAGACAGAAAGAGGACATGTAACTTTCGTAATTGGTACTAAATGTCATAACACATAACCAGCACAATCTAATAAACTATTTACGTACCTACGATACGAAATTTCATACACTAACCAACACATTATGTTACATACTTTATAACGCAATTTTCATGAATTTTCGGGCAAATCCACAACGCAACGACCGGAGCTATAGAAAATTGGAAAGTAATTCTTTTAGCCTGCGGAGTTATGGCGAGCGAGATCTCGAGTCGTTATTTACTTAGCGCCTAAGTAGATAAACGAGAGATTCTGTAAACATTTTTAAATCTAAAAATAGCCGTGAACTTACATTTAATCATTACACGAGTTATAAACAACGTTGGGAGCACATCATCGTCACCGACAGACTAAACGTCCGACACTGTTGTATCAGGCATTCCTCTGAACATGGGGAGAACAAGTCATAGTACACTACACTAGCCAAATCTGACTGACATCCTCATCTTACAATAAAAATGGAGACCGACGACTTAGGTTCGTGCCTACTGCGCACGGTGCAGCATTGGACTAATTGACAAGTTGTGTTTCTGCTAAGTCTAAGAAGTTTGGTATTTAGAAGATACTCCCATTTTGTCAATTACAACATAATGAAAAAGAGTTGAGTGAACGAAGTAAACGAAACGTAAAACACATATCAGCAAAAACGAAACGAAAGCAACCGGTTCGGAAAATGTTTATTCGAAACAATTCCATAGAGCTTCAGCTCAATTATCGGAAAATGTTCTGGCGATGAAGCATTCTCACCTTTGCCCTACATCCTCTCTCTGTTGTTTGTTTTTTTTTTTTAAGTTCGGAAACTCTCCTGACACAGAATACAAATACTGTTAGAAATTAATACGTAGCTTACAGGTATTTATATAAGGTCACTTTTTATCAACTGCAAATATTTTGACAAAACATCTAATTATATCAGAGAAATAAGGCCCTATCATTTTAAAACAAATTCAGGCTAGTTTTTTTTTTTTTACTTTTCCTGACACAAAAACTGTAATATTTTTAAGAGCGGTCTCTCTGTCGGCTCTTTTAAATGAAACTAGGGGCACGTGTAAGCGGTGAAGGCATTTCTGTTTCGGCTCCTTTGAATTGAAACTACCGAAAGTGCTTTATTTTTTTTGTTAATCGTAATGTCTTTTGGCGTTTTTCTTGAAAATATTTGCAACTCAAAATATTTGCAGTTGATAAAATGTGACCTAAAAATTGTTTCACAGAGTCCGAAGCAGCCGAAACGTTGTTTAATAATTACTTACTTAAAAAACTGAAATTGGAACCCTCGCTTGTATTGGATATCAAATTGTAAAAGAATACTCTAAGGTTTGCAACTTTCAGACATAAAATGAATACGTTAACTTGTCAAAGAATGTCAAGTTAACTCATTTGTTTCCATAACATGGATAAGCGTGTTATACATGGAATAAAAATTACAGTTTTATTAACATACAAATGAGACTTTTTAAACAAACTATAGGTTTTGGTACATACATTGTAACTAACCCAAATGAGCTATGATGCTTGAGAATAATGAATGAATGAATGGATTAGAATAATCATCATCAACGGGATTTTTATTAAACATGGTAATAATCCCTTTAAAAAATTATCATTATACTAACAAAAATGGTAAACATTATTTTTATAAAAACATTGCGTTTATATATCGACGTTGTTATTATGATTAAAAGCTCTATATCTGTATAAATACTAGAAGTAGGCAAGCACACAATGTTTGTTCGTATTGGCGGAGGTGTAGGCGCGCGCCGCGTCTCGGGCGGAAACTGGCGCGCCGGAAGCTCCCATCGAGCCTGCTAACTCACACTTGGTTTTCCTCTTCATGAGTTGCTTATACGAACAAAAAGATATTTCTTTAGAGATTTTTATGTGAAACTTTTATTAGTAATTAACTAAAACAATAATCTGTTAAATATTTATAAAGATATCGAAATAAACATTGTTCATTTGCATTCATTAATTTTTACGTTCACACAGAAATAGTTGGAAGATCCGAAGGTGTCATAGGTCGGTTACTTTATGACCTGGAAACCCATGTCACTTCTGCGGGTAATGAAAGATCTGTGGATAGACCGAACTTCAATACATAGCCTATGGTACTTCACTTGGCTTGAAAAATACCACCTGACAAGACATACCAAAGCCAAGCATCATTTGCTAAAGAAAAATAAACATGAAATAGCTAAGGAAAATTAATACAATACAATTAAAAACTATTTACTCGTGTAACGTAATTAAAAGATGTTTTAAAGTTCATCCATGTCTTGCTGTTAAGCTACGTTAAACGGTAGTTATAACTTTTATGATTTAATTAAGACTCTTTTTGAAACAACTCATAATTACCTAAGTAATAAGTTCTAACCGCCTCTGTGGTCTAGTGGTTAGGACCACCGTTTTAGACCCAGAGGTCCCGGGTTCGATTCGCAGCGGGGGGTACATGTTTGTGTACTCGGTTTGGTTGATGGTAGGGCTTGTTTGTCCGCCTGACTAGTTACTACCATCTTATCGAAATATATCGCCATAACATCAATATTTGTAGCATTGTCGTGATGCGGCAGATAGAGATAAGATAGCCAGTGCTTCCCTAGTTGTGGATCCCGGGTAAATTGCGCTTCCATCATTGGCCCTCACGACACTGTGCTTAATACCCAATATACATATATTTTTTTTAAAGTATGAAAATAATTGTATGATGATAAATGCACTTAAACTGGTCTTAGTCCTAGCTAAATAATAACATCTCACTCGAATAGTTTCCGTATTGGCTATCTCTACTAGAATAGAATAACCAATGTACGAAGTTGAGTAGGTAATTTCTATGCCAATCCGCACAGGGAAGACTGGAATCACAGAGCGTGCAATATTATACCGACTCGTAGCGTCTACGAGTAACATGCCATTGACGTGTTAGAAGTGATTTAATGCTTTATTAGCTACTGGTTTATTTCTTAGCTTATTTATTAAATTGCATTTGTGTACTTTTTGTGTAACTAACTAACAAATAGCTGTAATGGAAAAGTGTTGATTTTTAGGGTTCCGTAGCCAAATGGCAAAAAACGGAACCCTTATGGATTCGTCTGTCTGTCTGTCTGTCTGTCCGTCCGTATGTCACAGCCACTTTTTTTCGAAACTATAAGAACTATACTGTTGAAACTTGGTAAGTAGATGTATGCTGCGAACCGCATTAAGATTTTCACACAAAAATAGAAAAAAAACAATAAATTTTGGGGGTTTCCCTTACTTAGAACTGAAACTCAAAAATATTTTTTTCATCAAACCCCTACGTGTGGAGTATCTATGGATAGGTCTTCAAAAATTATATTGAGGTTTCTAATATATTTTTTTCTAAACTGAATAGTTTACGCGAGAGACACTTCCAAAGTGGTAAAATTTGTGTCGCCCCCCCTGTAACTTCTAAAATAAGAGAATGATAAAACTAAAAAAAATATATGATGTACATTACCATGCAAACTTCCACCGAAAATTGGTTTGAACGAGATCTACTAAGTAGTCCATTTATAATATGTCATAAAGTACGGAACCCTTCGTGCGCGAGTCCGACTCGCACTTGGCCGGTTTTTATTTCCACGAGCGGTGTTCGAATCCGCACGGTCTGAAAATATACCCACAATAATTAATAGGGTTTTCCATGCCAACTTTAAATTTGAATGTCTTTGAAATGAATAAGTCCTATTGAAACTTTTCATATTAGATTTCAAATCGCTTGAACATAGTTTGATTTGATAATATTGTCTGATAATGACGATAGTCTGATATGAAGTCACTAAAATCTGTATTTCCCTTGAGAAAGTTTCATTTGAAAGATAAAGATATTTGATACCGTGAGGCGTAAATCCTTTCAACAAATTGTTTTCTAAAGTTAAATGAAGACACTTAATACGGAGCAGGGTGTCTAGTGCAAGTTTTATTTGCTATTCGATCACGTCAACGAAACCTACAATGATTTGGTGGTGAAGAAACAAACGAGGAGAGTTGAAATTTTGCTAAACAAAATCTCGGTTCTGTTCTCGTTTTCAAATGGCAAATTCGAACTCGCACTATTTAGGCGAACTGGCTGGTTACAGGGTGTTCGTTCTACTTGACCGGGTAGTAGTTAGGCAAAGACTTAGGCGATTTATAAGTTTAGTGCGAATGGGTGTAAGATTCTTTGAGACCAAGTATTTAACAAAAATAATTAGTACTTACCTATTTAGCCATGCAGAAATTTTCACAGTAATGCGTCAGCAAAATGAGTAAAACATTTTATCGTGTTCAGTACATTTTAGACCTTGTCGTTTAGGTCAAAGTGTCCATTTTCTCGATGCGCAGAATATAATCAGGGGAGTTGGCAGCACACATATTCACGGTTATCTGATTTTTTGGACATTCCTCGTTAATTTTATGCAGTTATAGTCTCGGTTCATTCATGTGTAGTTTTATGAGGTTTGTAATTAATCCATACTATGTCTGTAAATACAGCATGAACTACAGCGATATTGTGGAGTTGGAAATTAAAATGGAATTGGTCATAGCTATAAGCTGGCTGCTAATATATACATTTCCTAGTCCTTTTAATTGCGGTTCCTTTTTTAAATAAAAGCTGTCCTTCAAATAAAATTTTATTTACTCATTCCAAAGCCTAAGATATATACGAGTACTCGTATAAACCTAGATACAGTACAAAGTGATTAATAAGTAGATTTTATGATTTAGTAAATTAAATTGTAACTTTTTTCTTGTTACAGATTAAGTTGGGATTTATTGATATACAAGAGTAGTTTGCACTGGGCCCGCGTGGTGTTTTATGGCCCATAATGAGCTGGTGATGATGATGAAGAGTGGTTTAAATCAAATCCCTTTTCTGTCAAGTTTTAATCTGTGCATCTCGAGGATGACGCATGAACAAGCCATCGCTTGCTCAATCAGTTTTTGGGTACGTCACGGCCCGACCCAAATATAGACACATAATAACGATCGATCCAAACTTGTAGGTACCTGCAAAGAAGCCTTTATTAATTTGATGTTAATTTAATAATATTACTCCCTTGGATCGTTTCCCGGGAAACCGGTATATTGTTTCAGAGTTTCAACCTACCTCGTTTCATCACTATTGTTTTGCCAAGCGAATAAAACTAAAATTGTATAGCAAGTTCAAAGAAAATTTCCGTCTTTATTCTAATGTTGTTTTACATAAAGGCTGAAACGGAAACAGGAACAGACTGTGACGCGACCTAAAGAATATAACCATAGAGAAGAAGAAAAACAGTGAACTAATAAAATCTTCTTTAGTTTTAACAAAATAGATAATCATACGATCTAAATCAGTCAAAACTATAATTATAATCATTATTTGTTTTATCTTCTTATCAAATATCAGTCTCTGTTTTTTTTATTTCCATCCTGTCAGCTTTAACACTGCCTACTTACTTATTGTTACTAACACTTGGATCCTAGTTATCTTAAATTAATTTAATTTAATTTAATTTAAAATCTATATAGTTCGGGTCACACAGCGTAACCAATAAATAATCTAGTAAATTTTTTATTAAAGGTAGAAGTTTCCTTAGATCATCGTTTCCTTATAATCGCTTTCTACCTTGTTGGGGGCCTATCGACACCGCATCTTCCGTTGTGCGATATCCTCTGTAGAAACTTTCCTAACGTAACGCCCGCACAGCAATGCTTCTTTTGTACTTAGATCTTCTACGGATTTTCAGCAATGGTACTTTTGCCGATCATCTTCTTCATCTGCTACGTTCTTCTGCAGATTTCTTTATTTAATACCATTCCGCTTTAGTCCCGAAACAGAAATCGTGATAGTTTTAAGTTTTTATCGATAGTGTATACATTTCTTCATTATCAGCTCATTTTATGTCCCCACTGCTGGGTCATGAGCCTTCCCTATGGATGGATAGGGAGAACAGGCCATAAACCACCACGCGGGCACAGTGCGGATTGGTGATAGTTAACGACTTGCTAATGCAGCCGGGACCAACGGTTCAACGTTACTTCCAAAGCACATGCAGAGGAGCTCGAGACGATACATTTTTGGTCACCCATCCGATGACCGGCCTTTGCGAAAGTGGCTTAACTTCAGCAATCGCAGACCGAGCGCGTTGACCACTGCGCTATCGAGCTCCTCGTATATATAATACATTTAACATACTAATTTAAACTAATGGAACCAAAAGAAAATGAATTATTGTTTTCACTCTAATATAGAAATTAGATCTGTCATAAAGAACAAATTCCCGAGGGAAGAAGATGTATTTCCATAACCTATAAGAAACATAATACGAGTATACTATGTTCATATTGTTAATCCAAGACACGTTCTACACATCAAGAGCATGGAATTTGCTACACGTATACCGCGTAACCCATACAAATCCGTTAATCCCTCAAGCCTAACAAACAAATGAACATCATCTTATATCATACTTCCGCATTTATAATGTTAGTAGGTGTCAATATTGTACAGTTCTGAAAATATCACTTGAAACAGGCGACCAGTTTCATGTGGAATGTGTGTATTTAGTACAATGATGAAACAACTAAAAGCACTTACAAAAAATTTACATGGAAGGGAATGTCTCGATAGCACGAAAGCCATGAGCCAGGATTACGAAAGATCGTGGATCTAGGTCTGAAATATATACTTGTTTACAATTCAATTCAATTCAATATATTATATGATGTTTTGCACAAATTGTCAGTAACTCGTATCTAACTGGTAGGCTACTCTCGACGCAAACTCAATCTCAATACAATTCCAATGCGATTATTATGTATCGATATTGGGATAAGTTTCGCAATTTCGGAACGCCTTATCTCGATAATAATTTGTTCACTCAATTTCCACGCAAATTAATTCCAATGTAGCGCTATTATCGATTTTAAGAGTGTCATTTGAATTTTTTAGATTTGGGATTGGAAATTGATTATTGCAATTGTGTTTCAAGAGTAGCCTACCTGATCACACGATAGAGCTGCTAATAAACTAAATTACTGTTGTTATCATTATTGATCGTTGTGGCCACGAACGTTTTGGCGCTCCGATATTTTGTAAAATCACTGGAGGAAAATGGTGGCTATAAAACTTGTCACTTACAATTTGAATATAGCATTTTGAAAATAATGTAAAATGAAATTTTTACGGATCTACTCGCGTTTATTTTACAATTTTGTTCTTATCTGACTTTCAAACCTTTGCAGAAATTGAAAAAGACGACTTGCCACTTGTCAAATATTTCTATTGACGGAACAATGCAGGCTCACGTATTTACAAAAAATTAAGAACAGTGGGGCGACTGCTTCATACAGATTACGAAAGGTCGTAGGTTTAGGTCCCACTTGAGGTAAGTCGTCTATTTTCAGTCGTTATTTTATTGAATCGAAAATAAAAATGTTATTTAAGATACAATAAAATTGTTATCATTGTGAATGGAAAATAACAATTTTAAATGCCACCGTCGTCGGTACTTTCTGTTAAAAATGAAAGCTTGTTATTAGCCGTGTTAAATAATTAACAGTCATAATTCAGTAGCTAATTATGTTATCTGGATGTATGAACGCTGTTCGTTTTCCTAATATATTAAAAAACAAGAGAACTATTTGTGACTCCAATTAAATGCTTAAATATAAATGAAAACCAAATATGTGCTGTGAGCGTGTCTTCTATACTATGGTCACTTGTTTACATCTAGCTCGAAGAACCAATATTTAAAGGGTGCGCATGCGCAAGGTATTAATAAATAATAAGAAATGTATACGGGATTGAAGAGTATTATGGAGGTTATACATATATTCAGATGAAAAATTTTAAATAAACGATATTTAATTTAATTTATACTATGTTACCTTTTGTAGTCGTATAAGCTGATGGAGCTCGATGGCGCAGTGGATAACGCGCCCGGTCTGCGAGTGCTGAGGTTAAGCAACTTTCGCAAAGGCCTGTCATCGGATGGATGACCAAAAATGTATCCTCTCATGTCGTTAACAACCACCAATCTGCACTGGGCCCGCGTGGTGGTTTATGGCCCGTTCTACCTATCCATCCATAGGGAAGGCTCGTGCCCCTGCAGTGGGGACATAAAATAGCTCATTTTAATGGTGATGATGATGAAGCTGATGGTATTCCTGTTTGGTTTCCAGAGAAGGGGATGTACCTGGGCTCGCCGTGCGAGTTCACGTGCGATGCGCGCCTGGTGCACGTGTTCTGCGACCCTACCACCTCCACGTGCCAGTGCGACCTCAAGCACCCGGTCGCGCTGGGCATCGCCAAGGGATGCGCCAAACGTAAGTTTTATATATATTACTAGCTCTTCTCCGCTCCACCGCGTCGCAACGCGTCGCCGTCGCCCGAATGCGCTTATAGGTACCTACCTCGTATTCGCTTAGTGATTTTCTGGGTTTTTTTAAAGATCATTAATCAAATCAAAATCAAAGCTTATAGCCTTCCAAAAAAATTGCAAAAATATTTTTTAAAACAAAAAAATAAATTAATAATAATAATAAAAAGCGTTTATTTTCTCTTCAAAATAAGGAGTTACAAAAGGCCTAAAATATACTATTAATATACATTGCATCCTATCATTTGTGAGAGACTGGTGCCTGAAATAGGTTTCGTGAGAAACCTGCAAATACAGGTCACCAGGACCCCCCTCGCGGACATAGACAAAATATAACTAATGGC
Source organism: Eudonia mercurella (assembly GCA_963082485.1). Taxonomy (NCBI): domain Eukaryota; kingdom Metazoa; phylum Arthropoda; class Insecta; order Lepidoptera; family Crambidae; genus Eudonia; species Eudonia mercurella. The sequence goes on along the minus strand of OY720028.1, from coordinate 1,032,635 downwards.
AACATGAGTAAGATGTAAACAGGCGAAAAAAAAAAACAAACAAAAACAAAGACAGATGATTTAGGATCTAGTAGTCCTGACCACAAAAGAAGTCAGAAAAAAAGTCAAACCCTAAATTGACAATTTATAAAAATAAAATAAAATATTTTTTTTTAGTAAAAACTAAATATAAACTAGGGTAAGACTGCAGAATTTCCCAACCTACGTATGTATTGATATGGAGCGTATGTGTGAGTGAGTTTGAGTGAGTGTGAAAGTCTTTAGCTTTATTATATTAAAGTATAGACTAGTGGTCGTCCGGAGGCCGAAATGTATTTCTCCACTTATTCTCCATTTATATATATATATATATAGTTAAACTATGCCAAATCTCTTCATAAATTAATATACTTAGATTGAAATACCTAAGCAAATGAGCAGGCGGGCGTCTGATGGTGTTCGTACAGTCATCGCCGCCCATAGACATCTAGCTAGATGCTGAGTACATAATGAGAGTTTAGAAGCCATTCGATTTCGTTAAAGAGAATGATCATTTTGATAGCAAGAAATTTGCAATTCTCTTCTTAAACGAGGTGCGGTGAGTAGCAACTTTACCACACATCTTCTCTCTAATGTCATTAAATGGTGAATAAAACTAAACCAAGCGGCCTTAGAGTAAGCCTTGCTGTACAACCAACCGAATGTAGCGCCATAATCTGCCCCGTAACTCCGTTTGAAATCGAACTCTGGGACTGTGCCAAGTAAGTGCAATGACACACTCCAAATCCTTTCTATGCGAAAACGCTTTAGGACGGAGTAAGTTCATATGCGGAGACAGTAGAAGGCAGAACCGATTTACCATCGGTGCCTTGACAGGGCACTATGCCACAAAACAAATGCTCCACAGAATACATCTATCGACAAATAGCCTGTATAGGGCATGTGGAGAGGAAACGGAATCAATGCAGCTACTGTGTGACTGCGACTCTCTGGCTAGGAAAAGAATGGGACTCCTGGGATCGGCCTATCTGAAACCGGAGGACTTCAGTCTCTTCGCTGTTAAGGACGTTGCCAAACTTATGGCATCTATCGTTACAAAGGAAGAAGAGTGAAAGGATGGGGTTGTACAAAAGATCCCGGTGGGTCGTAGTGTTACTGCGAGAGGAAAACCTCAGCAGGCCCCACTAAGATAAGATAAGATAAGATAAGTGCAATGACTATTTTATAAAGCTAGCATGTTCTCGCTGCGTTGCACGCCATGCCAGCCGCGTCGTTAAGTTATTGTGTTGTCATGGCGCCGTAACTGACACGCTTAACGCTCTACTTAGGACGTTCAAAGTTAACTGCCGGGATAATGGGCGCGCTTCCTATTCTTTGCGCCTCGTGGCCCGGTTTCCAGCTAGAAAGTCTATGTAACTAACGTAAGAACTTGTTGTTGGTGAATTTAAGTCTGATCATACTATCTTGCTTGAGGAGCTTGATGGCGTAGTGGTAAACACGCTCGGTCTGCGAATGCTGAAGTTAATTAAGTTTCGAACCAGCCGTTAAGGAATAGGTTATCAGAAATTCATCATCTGGAGCTCTTCCGTGCTTCGGAAGGCAAATTAAAGCCTTTAGTCTGTTGGTTGGCTTGCTATATTCATCATCATCATCGTCAGCCATATAACGCCCACTGCTGGGCATAGGCCTCCCCCAAGGATCGCCACAACGATCGGTCCTGTGCTGCCAGCATCCAGCGGCTTCCAGCGACCTTGACCAGATCGTCGGTCCACCTTATGTGCTACATTAGCAAACGTTAAAACCACCGCACCTCACTGGGCCAGCGTGGTTTATGGCCCGTTCTCCTAGAAGTGTTCCATCCACGGTGAAGGCTCGTGCTCACCAATTGGGACTTTAAAATAAAATGAGCTGGTGATGTGAAGTTATGTTATATAGCTATATTAAGTGATTGATCCTAACGAAGGCTCAATGAAGGCCACAGACGCAGCCATGAGCGTGGCGGGTAGATATAAAGCCATTGACACAAAAAAAACTTTTTTATATTTACGGGTAAGCACATTGCCTTAAGCTCACCTGATGTTAAGTGATGATAAGGCCAATGATGGAAGCGCACTTCACCCGGGATCCTCAACTAGTGAGGCACTGGCTTTCTTATCTCTAGCTGCCGGAACACAACAATGCTACAAACATTGATGTTAAGGCAGCATATTTAGATAAGATGGTGGTAGCTAGCCAGGCGGACAAACAATTCCTACCACCAACCAAACCGAGTACACAAAGGTGTACCCCCCCCCCCTGGCAATCGAACCCGGAACCTCTGGGTCTAAACCGGTGGTCTTAACCACTAGACCACAGAGGCGGTTTAAATTAGTTAAAGAAGAAGTTGTTTTTCAAGTTTTCTTTGATAATAATAGCTGATAAGGCACAAAACGTAGTTTAACAAGAAGATAGCTAAAATGTTACCCAGTTACATTTAAATTGTTTGTTGAACGACACGAAGAACTTAAAGTAGTGGTATTCTTTGTTGTGATGAGCCACTGCTGTTCGTAGCCCTGTCCTAATTTGTCAAGGTCTCAATTAAGTTCTACAACTCGGTTTCCATGTTTTCTACTCCATTGCACTAGAAACCGCCAGGGCCACAGATGTCTGATTCTACGATAGTTTGTTCGATGACCTAGTTTGCTAAACTCTCTTAAAATGCAGCTGCCTCTAACCGCGTCTGTGGTATATTGGTTAAACCACTTGTCTTGGAATAAAGGTCTTAGTTTCGATTCCCAACAGGAGTACATTTGAGGTATGACCTAGACTTGATTCAACATAGTCATGGGACTCAGTCGAAGTCCGCAGGTAAATTCGAAGTATACAGGGCGCACAATTACTATGGTGATAGGACTTTAAAGAAACGATTACCATACTTCTTCAATAGTCTACCTGCGGATATATGACAAGTGACAAAGAAAAGTGTTTTTAAAAATAAACTTAAAAAATACCTTATACAATATCTTTGTTTTGTAAATAGAGACTCCACAGACAAACTGAAACTACAGTTTTGTGGGGCTATGGGAAATGTAAGATTTTGTGTATGATTAATAAATAAATAAATAAAAATTAAAAATTTTGCGCTCGGTTTGGTTGTTGGTAGAGCTTGTTCTAAATCCACCTACAGTAAACCAGAAGTAATTACAAAAATGCTATAGCCTGCTAACTGAGTAACTGGGTGGCAAGTGCTTCCCTTTGTGGATCAATAAAAAATATATTTTTCTTTATATGAAGTTAAAACAGTTTCCGTGTAGGTATCAAGGTTTTATTGCAATTCCTTTTTATGATGCTTTTATGGGATAATTTTATTATTTCGTACAATAGCAGCTTCCGAAGTTACTTCCATCATTTTATCGTATCACCTCGCCAACACCCTTGTCATTTCGCGATTGGAATGTCAGATACAGTATTGGACATTCCAATCATTCGGTAAAATTTCGTGCAAACCCCTCAAATTATCTTGTAACACTTCTGTAAAGTTACCTTAAAATACTGTAAAATTAATAAATGTCATAATCGTATTATCTATAGTAATATTATAAAGAGGAAGGCTTTGTATTTTTGTTTGTATGTATGTACGTTTGCAACGAATAAACTCAAAAACTACTGGACTGATTTAAAAAATTATTTCACCATTAGAATGTGCCATCATTAGCGCTGAGTAACATAGGCTAAAATGCGATAAAAAGTCCGCTGGGTCAGCTAGTATGATTATAAACCTTACATATACACCTTCTAAATAATTTTTCTTCCTGTGTTCTAGCTTTTCGTGTGAAAAGATATCAAAATAACTGTTCGAGTATCATGCGCCCGGCCATTATTAGAACGGTCTAGACCTTGGCATCACATGTCCTATGGAAGCTTTATCGCTGGCATACTTTGCTATTTATGTATCTTGTCTTGTCATACGATGCAATAAACCTCAGTCCTTGTCATGAATCAGGGTTAACATTTATTAGTCTAAACTCTACAAATTCCGAAGGTCGGAAAAAATTAAATAAACATTATAAATTATCTTGTGCACAATTTCAATGTGACTTTTCAAGAAAACTGTCACTGCTTTCAAGATAAAACGAGAAACAGGTTTACGAAATTCTTCAAAATTAATGGCACACTGTCAAAACAGATTTAGATTGTGTTAAACGGCAATGCTTGAAAAGGGGTTAACATATTATTAACGCTTCATTTAATAATGAGCTAAGCGAAATGAAGTTTTAAACTTCCCAATACGTTCAAAAAGAAATTATTCAACACTTTTTACTTTGAAAGCCAAAGGCCCCCATTCAATGTCAACAAGTTGTTGACATTTGTTATTGAACATTTTATAAGACTAACAAACATAATACATCCATAATCTTTTAGCGGTTGATGATGATATCCAATGTACAACCTTCTTCGTTT